>OY759269.1:29423800-29473800 GCA_963662155.1 Lamellibrachia columna
ATGTATATGTATATGTATATGTATATGTATATATATATATATATATATATATAAATATGTTAAGCGTTGAGTCGTTGTTATCTGGGTATGAATATCATACTTAAGTGCTCCGTGTTATATTATATGTCAAACTATATTTTGCACAAACAAGATTCTCTGTCGTTATTGTTGTAAACATAGGTTCTGACGTCTCTAACGCGAGATTTCAATGGGCTGAATTTAGGAATTTGACACCGATGACTATAATCACTGGCCTCCACTGGTACTGCCACTGGTGACAAGTGCTATGATAAACACCGATCTGTGACACGTCAAATTAATGCATACTAAAGTGGGACATTTTTTATCATCAAATTACTTAATTAGCTCTCCTAGTACCGTCTAAAATGTCGTTGGCTTTTTGCATCTTTACTTTAGCATATTCCGGGAAACCCACGACGCATTTTCAGGAAATATGCCTACAGGTTTTCATTCGGAAACTCGTAGCTACGCTACAGTCAATCTCAAAATTGTGGATTTCAACATCGTGTCTGGAGACTTTACTGCAACACTTCAGCTGCTGAACACGATGCGTCCGCCTCAGATAGTCGATATAATGCACACTGGAAAACGTTACTTGCAACTCGCATTGTGAAAGCTGTGCTTTTTTATAAGCAGCGTTAAACTTTAACCGATGTTACGGCAAAATACTATTGCAAGACTCCGGGGTTGTCACGTGCATGGAAAATCCCCTAGCAATCATGCGTCTACTTTCAGTCCTAGCCTAGCCATATATAAGGCGTATACAAGACAACGAGGGCGTCCCACCAACGTCGCAACGAGAAGGGCACGATACGTACGAACAGAAATAACGACACTAACATTCTTAATCGTCCGGTTCAACAGTGAATGAGGTAGGTACATATATCGGCAGTTATTTTCTGAATATATCGCATCTAATGGAGTACGTGTTACATACGGATCAACTACGTACGTGATGACGTCGAATTATTGGTTGATATGAAAGTTGAGTCGACGTCGGAAATCAACGTTGGTTCAACGTCATGTATCAACATAAATGCAAGTATTGATAACAAATTAAGCAACCGATATGCAGCGCAGAACACTAAATGAAATGAAGATTTCACAGAATATATAATATATAGATATATTATATAATAATATATAATTGATTTTGTGTTTCTATTCTGGTAAATTAATTACTCGCAACAAATAAACATATATATATAGTGACAGCTAGTACTGCTGAGTTCACCTAAGACTATGTCCAAGACAGTTCATAGCCTTCGAATTTGGCGCCTAAAATTACGATGTGAAAAGATCTACTTTCGTATGCTTTGTGAAAAAAAATTATTTGCATAATGCTCCAAATCAATGTATTGCATAATAAAAAATACAGCCACAGATTCACAAAGGAATTTCTAAAGATGTATACGTACCTTGTCTTACGGCGCGCCAATCGTTTATAAATTAAAAATGTAAAACGAATATGGCAGTATGGGCCGGGTAGATTCGCAGTAAAAAAAAATTATTCTGACAATTGTCAGTAAATATTGTGAACATATGGAGCTTATAACAAGAAAATGTTGTCATTGTTAATTTTTTGTGAGAGTAACTACACGTTTCATACGAATTTTAATTAGTTTCTTTTCATTTTATTTCGCTTCCCGCGTGGTGCATTACCGCGCGTGAAAAATCCCCTTGCATGCTATGCGGAATTTAATACAAGTAATAAATCATAAGGGTACAGCGCGCGTGAGATATCAGTGCTCGGGCCTCCCTCGGTCCGAGCACTGATAAATTACCTCCCGCGAGTGCGGGCACCGCATGTGCGGCTGGCAAAGGGGCTGTTGTCGGCAAGCGCTTGCCGAGCGCTACCGCTCTGAGAATACTGAAAGCTATGGCATTAGGTGCACAGGTCTGAGTTTATTTATTACTGAAAACAATCAAAACTTCATTTGTCAAAACAACACGTCGCAGGTGCGTCAATGAAATAGTGAAAAACGTTATTTGCAAAGTAGTCACATTGTGAAGGCTTCGCTTTTCTATAAGCAGCTTTAAACTTTAACCGATATTAGGGCAACAAATTATTGTGCTAAGACTCCGGGTTGTCACGTGCGTAGTTATACACCGGGAAATCCCCTAACGATCAAGCGTCTACTTTAAGTTTTCTTGGTTTCCATCCCTGGTGGACAAGTTTGCATCTAAAAGTTATATTTTGTAACATCTATCTTCTTGGTAGTATGAATGGTTTTCATAATGTGCTTCATTAACTAACTCCTGTGTCGCACATTGGACCGAGTGTTCTAAATTGAAATTACGCTAAACAAATTATCAGCTAGTGACTGAATTCACTACTCGCAAAACTTTCCCGGAAATAACTAGCTTGTGTAACTACATAAAATGAAAGTGAGTCAACATCCTGTTTTGTATACAAAAAACTCAGATACTTTTTTATGAAAGCTGCTTATTAGGATGTGGTTTGACAACAACCAGGGTACTGTTTAACCAAAATTCTCTCTTAAAAAATCGATTTCGCTCCTTAAATAGCAATAATCAAAACATAATTTTTATTCACTAATAATAAAAAAAACACTTGAAGAAACTTTCTTAAAACGTTCCTAACTTCCTAACAATGAGGTTAGACCGCTCAAACAAAACATATCCTCCATAAACAGTTATAATTTTAATTTAATTTTAATATTAATTTTAATTTCAACGTCAATTTTAAATTCAGTTAAAATTTTAATTTTAAGACGGTAAGCATTCCTGCTGTCAATTAACTCACCGTAAAAGGTACATGACATTGTAGTGACGTAACTCAGCGCGAGCCAGCTGTTGTGAACTGTCAGACGGTGAAATAACTTAACATTCCTGTGACCATTGAACTTATAAAATAAGAGCGAGGGTCATAAGGGCGAGTCTGTTGTTGTCGAAAACCTGACGATGCAGCGGTATTTTCATTTGAGAAAACGCCTATGTGCAACTTCGAACAGGCAGTTAGAAAACGTTACACAGGCGGTTAGAAATGTTTTCACCCGTCATTCACATCACCAACATGTTGCGAATGGATAATCTATCGACATGCGCTTTGTGAGTGGCTAATCTGTCGGCGTACGGGGTTGTGAGTCTGGTTTGTTGGAGTCTTTAAATTTCCGTGTATTGGGACTCGAGTGCCTACGGACCATGGCTCAGAAAATGCTGCATATGAAGAGAGAGTTGGACCTGATGCAACTTCAACAGGTAAGATGATAATATTACCGATTAATATTTATATATTCATGTCAGTGGAATACCCGTTTAAAATTCATATTGGAAATTATACAGTATGTTATGTTTTTAATATATTTAGTTAATATATTATATGTGTAGGAAAACCGGTTGGAAGTCACTAGGCGAAATTTCACGTAAACGCATCATAATCGTGAATACGCGCCACTATAACTGACACTGCCTGGGTCCTGGCCTGGGTCTATTTGATATTTTACTACGATGTTTTAGTTAGCATATTTACGCTTAAGTGTACTTTTTGTGTTTTTGTAGAATTCATTCTAAATTGCTGTATTTTAAAATGAAATGCGCAATATTTTGCGAAGGCTTACAACCTTGGTCAGTAGTTGTCACGTCTATATATAGCATGCCATTCGAAAGTAGTTCATAACTGCCTGTGGCAGTGCGCAAGAAAGATGGATTGGAGTGTTCGTGTAGATCGATTAGTGATTAGTTTAGTTTGATGCTGGTGTGGTTTATATCTGTATATATTACTCAACTGCATAACTAGTTGTCGAAGCGGATTTAATTGGAAATGTAAGACTACAGGACGAATTCCGTTTAGTGTTTACGATTTTCGAAAAATCCAAGATGACTGCGTCCATGGTTGGGCCCGTGGTTGGATCGAACGAAGTTGCTCGTTTTCTCTACGCTTTAACGTTGATGAAGATGCAGCATATCGCAAGCGGAGACTCAGGCTCAATGAATGTGCGAGTGATTACTTTGGGACATGCCCAATCGGCAACAGTGACGATGACTCTGACTTATTTGAGTCGAACGTGTGACAGTGTGTATGTGATATGTCACCTGGAGGCACACAGAGCCACACAACAACGGTACTTTCAGAGTTAAGCACAAGAAGAGATTGCTACCTCTTGGGTGTTGGTTATTAATATCAATGTTTTGTTCTTGCTAAAAAATAACTACATTCACCTCACTGGATTTGATATAGTAATAACAATATATGATTTATTAAACTGTGGTGAAGTTTTGTTTTCACGTGAAGTATCCTGATTCTAGACTGTCAACTTTACAAGTAATTTTTTTTATTGTAAATGTAACCATCATAATTTAATAATAGTTTTAGTGTACCGAAGCTAACAGACCTATCTACATTTGCTTCACTAGATTGGACATGGTTATACTAATAACAATGGATAAGTTGTTATTATGTGGCAGCGTTTTGTTTTGACATGAATTGTGATGATTTTCGAATCAACTTTACAATTAATTTTGTCTTCATAAATAGTTTTTGGCGGGTGCCCTCTTTAAATTCGTGTAACTTTGATTCTAGTGGGAGCATTTGAATACACTAAACTGTTTTGGAATGAGAAAGGGTGTTACTTTCCATGCATTAAATAAAAAAATAAAACACTTAAAATTGTTTTGGACAATGACTGGTTTTCCTACGCCGCAACACATATTAGTCTTTAGAAAAATCTTTGAGCACAACATAAAATAAAAAAACAGGTCAATAACTTTTTTATTAATGTAACATCACCATTCTTGAAAATGGGAACTATGTTGACAATTTTAGCTGATCTGGAACATATCTGTTATCAAACAGTAAGGTAGCAATATGATGGTTCAAGCAAACTGGGATAAACTTGTTTAATGATGTTCGGTTTTATGCCATCCCATCCCTGACAAAATTGTTCACATGCTAAATAAGTTTCTATATTTCACCTATAGTTGCTGGTGTTAGAAACATGGAATTTTATAAACTCCATACAGATAGTCATAAGGAACCTTTGATACAATTGTTTTCTTTTTGCGATGCTGAAATTTGTAAAATACTCATTCAACTTATCAGCAATATTTTGTGTGTGTGTGTGTGTGTGTGTGTGTGTGTGTGTGTGTGTGTGTGTGTGTGTGTGTGTGTGTGTGTGTGTGTGTGTGTGTGTGTGTGTGTGTGTGTGTGTGTGTGTGTGTGTGTGTGTGTGTGTGTGTGTGTGTGTGTGTGTGTGTGTGTGTGTGTGTGTGTGTGTGTGTGTGTGTGTGTGTGTGTGTGTGTGTGTGTGTAAATATATCATCAATTAAGAACTCATCACTTCAGGAAAGTGTATACTTCTTTATGACATATTGTATAACCTTCTTCAACATATTTACGCTGTTCATTACATATCCTGGTTTCTTAACTTTCCTTTATTATCTAATTTTTTGGGGAAATTATCCGAAATGTCTGAATAAATTATTCTGTGCATTTGGTAATATTCACCAAATATATTGTATATTGCTGTGAAAGTGGTTGGAGTGATTGTGACATTGTATCTATGTAGGCTATCATAGTTAAGCAAAATGATATTGGAGTCGCCATTAAACTCTGTTTGTTTACAACTTTGAGTACTTGCAAAATGTTAGTGTTTTGATTAGTGAAATCAGTAATATTGATGTTTACTGACCGATAAATAACATCACTTATTAATTTCGTTTTTACATTTCTTAGATCAAGTCTTAACTTCAATAAACATACATTCTAAATACGCAATTTTAATATTAAGTTTTGGTATTTCAAAATAGTAATAAGATTCGTGGATACTCCTCATCCATTCTTTGAGGGTCACGAAAGACGAATACTTCTGAAGTCGGTCAACTCATCAATATATGCATTTTCATGTATTAACCATCTTTTGGTTAACCCTATGACAATCAGTGATACGTAATTATTCAATTCACTAAGAGTTTTTGACAGACTTCAAGTATTTAAAGGAGGAAAACCCACAAGTATAATCATTATTAGATTTCATTAATATCAAAGCCAAGGTAGAATTGTGTAAATGAACTGTTTCCTGCTATAAAAATTGTATAATCTGGATACAAATTCCTAGTAGCATGACTTTCAAAATCAACTTCTTCAACTGCAGGTGTTCAGGTTAAACTGGATCATTTACATATCTAGTAAATGTATACTTAGCTATAATAATAGTACACATGTTGCAATTCTGTACCTTGCTTATTAAGCAGTAAAAATTGTGCGTACGCCTTATTGTGTTTGTTCATTATAGGGTTAAACAAATGCAATGTATAATAATAATTAAACACGATGTATAATCTTTCATTCTGTTTGGTCTTTTCGATTGAGACATAGTGACCTCGTTAGTTCCATTATTGCTACCGTCGACACTTACATTGTATCCTGAATTAACGCGTTTTTCCTACCAAATATTGCTCATAAATACACCACCCCACCTCTGCTCATAAACATACCACCTCGCACAACATATGGATGTACTTAGGATGGTGTCTTTTCAGTTGTAGACGCTGACACCATGCGAGTGCACGTCTGCCGCCACTGCGGTGAGACGTTCGAAGATTATGCGCTACTACGACGTCACATGGAGAGTAACGGAATGTCATCTGTTGGTCAACCCACAAACTCGACGGCATCGTCATCGAGCGAACACACCAAGACACACGTCTGCCAGAATTGTGGGTTGTCGTTCGGGAGACGGGACAATCTGCAGCCACACGTGAGAACCTCGTGTGGTACGTGTCAGAAATGTGGACTGTCGTTTGGGAGACGAATCGATCTGAAGAAGCACACGAGACGATGCAGTGATGGACCACCAGTACCGAAACGACCTAGGGTGGAAACATCGAATGTTCCGATCGTCGAAGATCCCATCGAACCGCCCGATCGACTTCCCTTCCCAGACGCTCTGTCGACGGACTTGTTAGACGTCGTTCGTGAGCACTGGTCTACCATTAGAACACGCATAGCAAGACGATCCGTTCAGACCAGGTTCAATTACAGATTGACTACTCTAGACACAACCATTCTAGAGGAACCTTTGAATAGAATGTTCGAGGAACAGTCCACTGCATTCTAAATTAATCTGAGTTACGGATTCATTCTGAGGAACAAGGACACAGGACGATACATGTATTATCACTCATCTTGTAACTGATGCGGACGGTACCTGGACGAAACCAGTCTCATCACCAACCGTAGCGACTTTGACGAGTTTCTGGAACGAATCCGAGAAACCGACGTCTTGCAGTGGGCCATCGCTCAAAAAGCGGATTCGGCATGGGTGTGCGAACTGGTGACGAATGCCACCTTCTTCGTCAATCGTATCATCGATCATCCCATTGGTTGTGTGGGCGTGACTCTCCCCGCTTATGTGAAGAACAACAAAGCTGTCATCGGTCTGGAAAGGGAACCCAACCATTCCAAAAAATACACCGACAACCTATGTCTCGTCCGATGTCTAGCCCTGCATCGAGGAGCTGACAGATTTCGGTTGGAACCGGCAGTGAAGACGCTGTACGAGATGTACGATCGAGATGACGGGGTGTGACAATGTGTATATTATACATTTATTTTATGACAGTTGTTGTGACAGTTTGTATATGGTACATTTATTTTGTGGTTGTGCTGTAGTCGTGGTAAAGTACGCTATCTTACGTAACAAGGTTTCTATAGTTATTGTCGAGCCAGGCTAGGAAGTAGTCCTAGAAATGGGCATTATGTTAGGTAATAGGCCGGTAATGTTTATTGAAGCGTATCGTTGACTGGTAGACTATATATACGCGGGGACAGTTCTAACCGGGGTCGATCGATTGTAGTTCGCGAGAAGGCGGCTACAATATTTTAAGAGATGGTCGATCGATTGTAGTTCGCGAGAAGGCGACTAATCTGCAATACTGAAATTATGGGTCAGTAAAAGCTGCATGACGCAACACAAATTGAACAATGCCAGGAGCGACTGGCAACCAGCTTGGGATATAACGACTGGCAACCAGCTTGGGATATAACGACTGGCAACCAGCGTGGGCTGTATAGCCGATAGACTTACACGCAGCAGAGGACGAACTGGAGCGTCAAGTGAGGGCGTGGTTGGCTCAGCGACAGGAAAAGATAGACTGTCTGGGAAACAGTGACACAAGTAGTGTGTATCTATATTCAACTAATAGGTGAATCGTTATCGAGCGACAGGTGAACTGCGTTCGAGTGATAATATGAATCGTGTTCATTGTTTATTAGTTTTTCTTTAAATTATACTCTCAGTGTAACGAGGCATTGGTTATTATTTCGTTTTTCCACTTTTTGAACTGATTAAATAATGAATATGATGAAATAGTCACAATAAACAACAACACACAATTATTTATATTCCACGTGTATTGCTTGAATGTAAGTTCAACATGCATTTATGCTGCATATATAGCACGACATAAATACAGTGGAACCTCACTATTAAGGACACCTCCACGACTGGGCTAAAGCGACAAGACTATCGAGGTGAGCGTATTAGTATTTGGTCTGAAATTCCTTCATATTTCCACTGAAATGAATTCGTTTTTCCACTATTTGAACTATATTCCACGTGTATTGCTTGAATGTAAGTTCAACATACATATATGCCGCATATATAGCAGATGCATGAACACAATCGGATATATCGGAGTACAATTTCATGTTTATTTGAACGAATTCTAAGATATTCAATATATTGACTAAATGTTTGGCGATGATGTCGGTTCTTAGTAGGACAATGTAACTGATTTGTTCAGATTTTAAATCAATAATTATTCTTAATAATTATTTGTAAGAATTACTGATAAGGTGATTTCTGGCGATAATGTAGGCACTTTTGGTAGGTATGTGTGAGACCCATAAAAACGGTAAAATCGAAAAGTAAAATGGCCACCCAAGTTCTTCTATTTAGTGAGCCTCAATGGATAACACTCGTGCAAAAAAATCGAGTGCCAAGGAAGGGTTAGTTGAGCCAACCAAGTGATAATGGAGGGTTAGTTGAGCCAATCAAGTGCCACGGGTGAGTTAGATGAGCAGTGGTTGAAGAACGGAGAGGAGTGTTCTTTAACCCAACATACATCAAGGAATTAATTTTTCTGAACAAACTGAGACATCGGATAACTACAAGGCAACAGACTTGTCAGAGACGTGTTGTAACTATTGGGTAGATATGCTGTCTTAGTAGTTACGAAATTTTAGCACAAGGTGTACGCAAATTATACAAATAAAGCCTGTACCGAACTTACGCTACATTGTGGCTCAACTTACCCCAGACCCAGTGTTAGTTGAACCAGCTTACCAACCCTATTTGCATCAACTACATATTATAATTATATATGCATATTAAATACATTATCTCTGTGTAAACTGATCTACTAATAACCATAGTTTGTGATAGTAAAACTAAATTTGAAATAAGAATATGATTGTGCCCTAAATATAAAAAAATATGAAATTTGGCTCAACTGAGACTGCGTTCCCCTACTTGGAGCCCCTCTGTCCACATACCTTAATGATGCCAACCACGTAGTCTATCGGTAGCTATAAATGAACTTAAAATTTACAAAAAAACAAACATGCACGTGTCCACGTAACTTAGCAACGTTTCGTGTTGTCTTAATTGTTCCATTGACCTGTTCGATATCTACTATTTACGCTACTGCACATGTTGGTGTGTTCAACATGTCAACAAAACAATGGAGTAATGTAAAGTACTGTTCAACCGTTACACGCTGACCATTAGTGTTGCGCGATCTTACCGGGATACCGGTATATTGCGATATTTTTTCTGCCCAGTACGTATCGCGTTACGCCTTCGACGGACCGGTATATATTATATATCTTTATTTTTGCATTTATAACATGTCAAAAGTGAGCTTAATAAGTAATTATGAGTTTTGACTGAACCACATCCAGTCACAAAATTGTATTGTTATTATTAATCCTTCGTGGTTCAGGTTTGAATTATTCTAATCAGAATTTAAGTTAATATATGCCGGACGGGATGGTTTAGCATTTGCATACATGTGAACTCTCCGTCATTCGTAAGGAGTCTCCGTCATTTTGACATAGCCAAACAATCTTCTCCCCGGATATTGAAATCCCCGTCATTTGATGTTCAACGGACAAAACAAAGTGGAGACATTTGTTCACCAGTCTACGTTTATTTTTCATGAGTTGTGCAGATTATGCGTAAGGTGGACTGGTGCCAGTCGCATGAAAAGATCACGACATGTGGAATACGCAAAACATTAACTACACCATCGTGTACCTAGCTAGCTAACTGAAGTCGCGGAAACCCTTCTTGAACTCCACAAAACCGCTGCAGTCATCGCCTAGCAGCACTAGAATGGATATATGGAATATACAACTGCAAGATGCATCGAGAGTCGACACAATAGGATTACGACCAGCTGGTCTGGCCAACCATGCTTCTGCTAGTCATCTCTTAACCGATCGCGCACTAGGGTCGGCCGAGCGAAGACAACCATGAGATAGTGACGCTACATCGTCAAGACGCAATCAACAAAATGCGATTACGGGGAACTCCAGAAAATGTCCCACCTCCTCTGCTGCCGACTACTGGACGATCCGTTCACGGTGGGTGACCTTGACACCTCCATGGAATGGCATGCACGAGGAAGTGGCAAGACATCTTGTGAAGGACACTAACAGAAGAAGATCCATAAAATAATCTGATTACATAATCATCCAGCTACTAGGAGCAGGCAATTGATGCATTTAAATATCGATGATTAGTTGCGTAATTGGTCGCCTGATCGAGGAAACACTGCAAAGAAAAACGATTGTACCAGTGGCATTTCAAGGATAGTTTGACGAAAGACTGCTATTTGAAGTAAAGCTTAGTGGATGAAGGAAAGTCACTGCTTATTATGCGCATGTCGAGTAGCTACTGGTGCATGAGCAAAACTGACAATAAGACCCTAAATACCAAAATGAACCACACTAGATAAATGTATTATCATATTAAATAAAGGAACACGTTGGAATGTTTAATGTATTAGTGTATTGTACGTATGTATGTATGGTTAGTGTGAACCATTCAGTAGCAGTTCAATGGGCGCTCAGAGGATTAACAAAAAGCATCCTTCTTGTGTACTTCCTTTTGTACTTGTCAATAGTTGCTTGGATGTCGAGTTTAATGTTCTTTTGTACTTGTTAATAATTGCTTGGATGTCGAGTTTAATGTCCTTTTGTACTTGTCAATAGTTGCTTGGATGTCGAGTTTAATGTTCTTTTGTACTTGTCAATAGTTGCTTGGATGTCGAGTTTAATGTTCTTTTGTACTTGTCAATAGTTGCTTGGATGTCGAGTTTAATGTCCTTTTGTACTTGTCAATAGTTGCTTGGATGTCGAGTTTAATGTCCTTTTGTACTTGTCAATAGTTGCTTGGATGTCGAGTTTAATGTTCTTTTGTACTTGTTAATAGTTGCTTGGATGTCGAGTTTAATGTTCTTTTGTACTTGTCAATAGTTGCTTGGATGTCGAGTTTAATGTTCTTTTGTACTTGTTAATAATTGCTTGGATGTCGAGTTTAATGTTCTTTTGTACTTGTTAATAATTGCTTGGATGTCGAGTTTAATGTTCTTTTGTACTTGTCAATAATTGCTTGGATGTCGAGTTTAATGTTCTTTTGTACTTGTCAATAGTTGCTTGGATGTCGAGTTTAATGTTCTTTTGTACTTGTTAATAATTGCTTGGATGTCGAGTTTAATGTTCTTTTGTACTTGTTAATAATTGCTTGGATGTCGAGTTTAATGTTCTTTTGTACTTGTTAATAATTGCTTGGATGTCGAGTTTAATGTCCTTTTGTACTTGTCAATAGTTGCTTGGATGTCGAGTTTAATGTTCTTTTGTACTTGTTAATAATTGCTTGGATGTCGAGTTTAATGTTCTTTTGTACTTGTTAATAATTGCTTGGATGTCGAGTTTAATGTTCTTTTGTACTTGTTAATAATTGCTTGGATGTCGAGTTTAATGTCCTTTTGTACTTGTCAATAGTTGCTTGGATGTCGAGTTTAATGTTCTTTTGTACTTGTTAATAATTGCTTGGATGTCGAGTTTAATGTTCTTTTGTACTTGTTAATAATTGCTTGGATGTCGAGTTTAATGTCCTTTTGTACTTGTCAATAGTTGCTTGGATGTCGAGTTTAATGTTCTTTTGTACTTGTTAATAATTGCTTGGATGTCGAGTTTAATGTTCTTTTGTACTTGTTAATAATTGCTTGGATGTCGAGTTTAATGTTCTTTTGTACTTGTCAATAATTGCTTGGATGTCGAGTTTAATGTTCTTTTTACTTGTCAATAGTTGCTTGGATGTCGAGTTTAATGTTCTTTTGTACTTGTTAATAATTGCTTGGATGTCGAGTTTAATGTTCTTTTGTACTTGTTAATAATTGCTTGGATGTCGAGTTTAATGTCCTTTTGTACTTGTCAATAGTTGCTTGGATGTCGAGTTTAATGTTCTTTTGTACTTGTTAATAATTGCTTGGATGTCGAGTTTAATGTTCTTTTGTACTTGTCAATAATTGCTTGGATGTCGAGTTTAATGTCCTTTTGTACTTGTCAATAGTTGCTTGGATGTCGAGTTTAATGTTCTTTTGTACTTGTCAATAATTGCTTGGATGTCGAGTTTAATGTCCTTTTGTACTTGTCAATAGTTGCTTGGATGTCGAGTTTAATGTTCTTTTGCACACGAATTAGCACCAAAGAATTGAGGTGTTCATGTGGGGTGAGGACCAACAATTTCTATTTTTAATTCACGAAAACTTCCTTACTCAGCACGTGCTAGAACCAACCAGGGGAGAAAATGTATTAGATATAGTTTTATCATCACAAAAAAATTAGTGGATAATGTAAAAATAAATAAACCATTGGGTAACAGTGACCACAATCAAATACATTTTGACATCAATGTAAAATCAGAAAGTAAAAATAAAAAACACGTGTAGGAGAAACTTCTACAAAAGTAACTATAAAGATATGAGAAAATACTTAGCAAAGCTAGATTGGAATAACATGCTGATGAATAAGAGCGCAATTGAATGTTGGAATATTCTAAAATATGAAACTGAAAGAATCATCGATAAATTTGTCAACTTGAAAAAACGAGGAAAACGGTCTAGAAAAAAACACTTGTGAAAAGAAGCTATTAGAAAATAATGTTTAAGCAAACAATTTATAGGCGTACCAGAAAGGATGAAGACTATGTAAATTACAAAGAGGCGTTTAACTTAGATACAACTGAAATTCGAAAACCTAAAAGAACCATTAAAAAAAATTGGCAGATAATATAAAAAATGACAGCAAGAGTTTCTATTCTTATGTAAGGAGTAAACAGAAAGTTCGAGATAAGGTCGGACCACTGGAAAACAACAGGGGAAACATAATTTCAGACTGGTTTCAAATGGCAGAGGTCCTGGATGAGTATTCCAGCTCAGTTTTTACCATAGAAGATATCAGCTCACTTCCAGTTCCATTTATTAAATTTCAGGGCAGTAAATCAGAACATTTAGGGCAGTTATTTGTAACTCCTGAAATGATAGCAAACAAAATTAAGAAGATGAAAGATAATAAATCACCTGGAGTTGATGGGATACCACCAAAACTGCTTAAGGAAATTGTTGAGCAAATTAGTACACCACTTACAAAATTGTTTAATTTGTCACTAGAAGATGGAATAGTTCCTTCAGAATGGAAAGAGACAAATATTATGCTGCTATTTAAGAAGGGATCGAGGAACAAGTAAGACAATTACAGACCAGTGAGTTTAACATCAGTTGTATGTAAATTACTCGAAACATTAATTAGATGCCACATGGTGGAATTCCTTGTAAAACATAAATTAATAAATACATCTCAACATGTGTTCCTAAAAGCAACGTCATGTCTAACTAATCTCTCATGTTTTTTTAAAGAAATTACAAAGTGGGTAGATGACGGGTCTCCAATGGAAATGAAAGATTTCGATAAAGTGCCACATCAATGATTGTTACTTAAACTAAACGCCCATGGCATAGGTAATGATGTAATCAACTGGATAGAAAAGTGTCTTACACAGAGAAAACAAAGAGTAATAGTAGATGGTGAGATTTCAAACTGGAAAACCGTTTTGAGTGGGGTTCCACAGGGATCAGTATTAGGCCCTATACTGTTTTTAATATACATAAATGATTTGGGAGACGATATATCTAGCAAAGTACTAAAATTTGCAGATGAAAAGAAAGGTTACTAATGATACAGATAAACAAAGTTTACAGGATGATCTAGATAAATTAGTTAAATGATCAGAAAAATGGCAAATGTTATTCAATTTTGGGAAGTGTAAATGCATACACATAGGACATGGAAACATGGACGAAGAATATAAAATAGGGGACTAGGTAGAACCACACAAGAAAAGGAGTAATATTTAGTGATGACATGGAAGTTTCAGAGCAATGTGGGATTGCTGCTTCGAAAGGAAATCAAATTCTAGGGCTAAGTAGGAGAACTATCATGTATAAGGAGAAACAGCTAATTGTACCCCTGTACAAAGCAATAGTTAGAACACATTTGGAATATTGTATTCAAGCATGGAGGCCATATCGTAAAAAGAACATAGACAAGTTAGAAAGAATACAACGAAGAGCAACTAAAATGATTCCAGAATTGAGAGACCTTAGTTACGAAAGTCGCTTATTACAATGTGTTTTGAAAACACTAGAGACCATGAGACTAACAGGAGACCAAATAGAAGTGTTTAAAATAGTGAATGGTTATGAGGATGTTGACAGGAATATGTTCTTCAAACTTAAAGAAGTCAGTAGAACCAGAGGACACAAAGCAGCATTAGTTAAGGAGCAATGTAGGTTGGACATGAGAAAGTACTCTTCCTCACAGAGGGTGATAAATCAATGGTACAAACTGCCAAATGATTGTGTTAATGCTAGTAGTGTGAATATGCTTCAAAATAGAATTGACAGATATCTGATCAGGGCGGGCTACACATAGATGATACAATTGTTGGACTCTCGATAAGCCAGTGGCTTCCTTGTCCACGTGCCATCTGGAACTTGTTGTTTGGGATGGCAATCTTGTTAAATCTTGTTATCCCACAGGTTGGCCGGGAGGAGAATCGTCCCTGCAGGGCGCATCTAAGACGACAAGGATTGGAAGAAGTTTTCGTTTCGTGAAAGTCTCTGATGCTGTAATCCGTTACCTATAATCATCCCACTACTGGCACCCTGTCCCACATTGCGTTCCCTGCCAAGCCACCAAACAGAGAGCGTGGAAAGGAGAATACCAAACGTTTTCTACCTGGTGTAAGTTGAATCCTTTATTTTGGCAACAGTCGATGAAAACAAACATAATAAATAACTTAGGACACCAAGTGTCATAGGTAAGGAGTCTGACTTCTAACCATTGGGACAGAGATGGCACACGAATCAAAGTCTAGTTGATTTATTATGTCCCTACTGCTTCATTTGATTCCGTTCTATGATTTTAGCAACACGCAGTGACTTGCTAAAATTCGTTCGAGTCCAAATTGTTAATAATTTACGTTTACACTTCGTTCTACGCCCTGCGTGTTTCAGACCGGCAAACGTCGATGATTCAGAGATTTGCAAACGCTAACATATAAAGCCAGGAAATGGTGCAGTTCGATTGTATCGAGAAACCGCTAAGCAGGGGCTTTTACGCCTATGGTTGCTTCATCGCTCGTCATCCACTCTGGTTCCTGTTTCTTCCGCTGCTGCTCACCGGGGCGCTAGCATCGGGATTCTACAACTTCCACACAGAATACGACGTTGATACGTTGTTTACTCCTGAGAAAGCCAGGTCAAAGGATGAAAGATACGCCGTTCAACAGCTGTTCCCGGAAGATGACGATTCAAAATTCAGTCCCACTCGAATGTCGACGATGGGGGAATTCAGTAAGGTAATCGTGACTACAACGACCACAGGCGAAAACGTTCTGACAGAGGATGTGTTTCGTGCCGTGAAACAACTTGACTCAGACGTTCGGAACATCGTGGTCGATGTGTCTGGGAAAACGTACAACTACAGCGACCTCTGTGCCGATTCTTCCCAGAAGGATGTGCTGCTTTTTTTGCACGGGGACTGGCACATCGACCTGAAGACTTTGTCGTATCCTGTTCATACGATTAACCTCGGAAGGAATGTTCCAGTGTTCCTCGGCACCGCCATTGGCGGGGTGAGCAAAACTGCAGGCGGCGACACTGAGGCAACAGCTTGGCAGTTGACGTACTACTTACGTTCCGACGCAGAAAACAGCGAACCTGTAGAAGCGTGGCAAGACAAATTCCTGTCCACACTCGCTGCAAACTCTTATAGCCACATCAATGTGGCCCGCTTCACTGCGCACTCTCTTGAAGACGAATTGGCGAAAAACGTAGCTGGCGTCATTCCGTTATTCTCCGTCACGTTCTCTATTCTCATCACCTTCTCCATCGTATCGTGCATGAGCGCAGACTGGGTGCGCAGTAAGCCGTGGCTCGGAAATCTCGGCGTTCTCTCGGCCTGTCTTGCTGTGATCTCGTCGTTCGGTCTCGTGCTTCACTGCGGGGTTCCTTTCATAGATATCGTTTCTTCCAGTCCATTCCTCGTACTCGGTAAGTCGTACAATACTAACTTGTCTGGGACAGAGGACAACGTTGATCTTATGTAATCTTACATAATTATAGCAATACTAGTTTCTTCACCAATTGTTTTGCGCTTAAGTATTTGTGACTTTTTTTTGTAATATTGCCCGCTTTATTATTTTTAACAAACTGTCCAATGCACTATTATCATAGGAATATTAAAGCCAGTCTAGAAACATAGTTACACGTGAAAACGAAAATTGAATCTTCAATTATTGTCTAAGCAACGCCGCGAAACTAAAATTTAATAACACAATAAAACCAACCAAGTCTATTCGAACTAACGCTTGTGCTAAACCAGGTATTATATTACTTATATTTGTCAAACTTACTGGAAGCGCGTCATTTAAATTCACAGGTATTGGTGTTGACGACATGTTTGTCATGATGGCGGCATGGCGTCAGACCGACTTCCGGTGGACGGTTGAAGAGCGCATGGGCAAGGCGTTCTCGGAGGCAGCGCTATCAATCACCATCACAAGCATCACGGATGCTCTGTCGATTGGCATCGGCGCAATCACGCAGTTCCGGTCCGTCCGCATATTCTGCACTTACACAGTCGTCGCTGTCGCATTCGATTACTGCTACCAGATCACGTTCTTCGGCGCCTGCATGGTGTTGATGGGGAAACGAGAAGCGCGCAACCTTCACCCAGCTACGTGCATGAAGGCCGTCCCCAAGTCACAAGCAGGTAATGATGAAGACGTGGAGTCACCGCCTCAGTTGGGCCGTTTGCTTCTTCCTGCAAACAGACTTCGTCTCCACCATCTGTCCAATGTTTGATGTTGTCAATCCATCCCATTTACCTTAGTAGTTCACGTTCTACGCTATTAAATACCTGCTTTTCAAGTATTATTTCCCAATGGTCGTTCTTACCAAGCTAATAGTTGACATTCTTCTTCGTTTACCCCACATCATAACGGACATGTTAGTCTATCTCTGCGTCCAGCTAATAAGCAAAACTCCATTGTATAGCGAGTAGTGTGACTTCACGTCCCTTCCGTTGTCATGATGACCTAAACGAGGATTATGGGATTGAAATTTCTTTATTCTGCCAGAAAGACACATAACTAATGTATGTGTATATCCTTATTCTTATACGTTTTGATTTATGATCGTTTACTGTTACAGGCGATCGCAATGCCTTCTTCCGGATGTTTTGTACCGGAGGTTACACGGATGAGGAGGCAAAAGTAGACACCAACAAGGGCGAAGTGTGGGCAATGACCTTCTTCCGTGACTATTGGGGTGGTTTACTCTCGATCCGTCCCATCAAGATACTGCTCTTTGTCGTCTATCTAGTGTACCTAGCCTTCGCTATATGGGGTTGTGTACGTGCCAGAGAGGGTATCACCCTGGACAAACTGGCAGGCGATGGGTCCTATGTTGCCGACTACTACAAATACGATATCAAGTACTTTCGAGAGTACGGGCCGGCCGTCAACGTCATTGTTGGTGCCGAACTCGAGTTGTGGCAAGACGGCGAACGACTAAAAATTGACACGTTCATAAAAAAATTCGAATCATCCGAATACTTCCAAGGCAAAGATCTCACGGATGCGTGGACTCGCGATTTCACCTCATTCATTGGAAACGATGTAGTAGTTGCTGCGAATTTCTCCTCCGTGTTGGCCAGGTTTCTGCTAAATTACAGCAAATATAAACTTGACATAAAGCTGGACTCCGGAAAAGTCAAATACTCTCGATTCGTCGTGTTTTCGAAAAACATTGATACATCCATACGAGAAAGTCATATGATGTTGAAAGCTCGAGAAATCGCGGATGATCACCCGAAACTAAACGTGACGGTGTTTCACCCTGCATTCATATACTACGACCAATACATCGCTGTTTGGCCGAACATGCGACAGAACATGTTAATCGCAACGGCAGCCATGTTTGTTGTATCGCTATTGCTCATTCCACATCCGATATGCAGCTTGTGGGTGACTTTCAGCATAGTGTCCATCTGTACCGGGGTCATAGGTTACATGACGTGGTGGGGCGTCAACATCGACACAATCTCCATGATCAATATCATCATGTGCATCGGCTTCTGTGTTGACTTCTCGGCGCACATTACATACGCGTTCGTGTCGGCAGGGGGCGCCACTGGCAACGAGCGCATGTGCAATGCCCTCCATGCCCTTGGCTACCCCATTGCGCAGGGGGCACTGTCGACGATCCTTGGGGTGGTGGCCCTGGGTTTCTCTGCGTCCTATATATTCCGTGCATTCTTCAAGACGATGCTCCTGGTGATCTTCCTCGGCGCCTTCCATGGACTGCTCGTCATCCCAGCTCTTTTGTCATTCATGGGTCCGAAATCCACGAGGCATCACATAACTGCGTCTCCCGTCGCAGAACCCGAAATCGCTACTGTTATTTAAGGCGAAGAAGGTCTGCCAGGGTGTGAAGTGTAAAGTGCTTCGAGCAATCCCAAGGACATGTTACCGCTCTATATCAGAATGTACCTTTATATCTAGTTGCTGTCTACCTACCCCATCGAACGGCACAGCAGGATTAGTCCAGTTAGGTATTGAGGATCCTCAGAAACAACGACAACTAAATATTAATAAGGCTACGTATATTACCACATCACCGAGGCCGTTTCTCACCGACCATCTGACCCGGCAGTTTGACCGCTCGGAATGCAACAAGGCCTTACCAACGTGTTGCTACCATTGAGCGGACACGTGTTAAGAGATTGTAAGGACGTCTGACAGAAGCGACCGAATGTTGTATCACTGTTCAGTCTCCTCGTTAGATCTGTTTAATCTTGGCATTAGCATATATGAACTCTCCGTTTCGGCGAGATGTAAACACAACCTTTATGAAACATATTCTTGAAAATATAACATATGTAATAATATTATATGCTTAGCGGCATAACACTAATAACTATCATGCAATGAGTAATTTCATCATCACCACCTTTAAACAAATATGTCTTTTCAAATGGGTAGACTAAATGCGTTAGCATATTACGGCATCACGATAACGTTGGCTATTTTCATAACAACTATAACTATTTTAGACAAGCATTTATTATGTTAGGCTTTAGGCAACGTCAATAACGCATGGAATCCCACCACTAGCTATCATTGCTTCCGTTGTGATCAACGCCTTATTTTCGATCCTTCATCGTCATCAGCCATGACGCAATTTGGGGAATATTTCTAAATATAAAACGAGCGCAATACATTTTTTAGCGTCTTTATCTTTGCTGTTTTCAGTCAAACTATATTGTTATTGTCCCGCTTTGATTATATATTCGTTCTAATAATGCTATGCTTGCTTGTTATTGTAATATACCGACTGATAAATCAATTAAACAAATATTATTTGAGGGAGGAAGTTGGTGTGAGAGAGAGTCTCACGAGGAAGCTTGTGAGATGTCGGCTAAAGTGGGCTGGACACGTGGACATACTGGGAGGGTAACGGTTGACCAAGAGAGCGCATGCGCTTAAAGTGGACGGCAGAAGGAGAAGAGGAAGACAGAGACTGAGATGGGAGGACTGCATAAAAATATATTTGGCGGGAATGGGAGGGGGTGAAGAATGAGGACGACGGATAGGGGGGAGTGGAAATTGTTGGTGGAAACGGCAGTGAAACGGGACAAGTGACGAAGAAGAAGGGGGGGAAATCGATAACCGGTATCGGTGCCAGCCTCACCCCGGACTACAGGGAACAGGAGAGCAGCAACATACCCCTGACGCCTTTTTCCTCCGATCGTCGCTCTTCTTGCCTCCATAATAACATGATGCAGCTCGGCTAATTCTCACATGAACACCAGGTCATATACTGTTAACGTCTGTTGTACACTCCGCTTTGAAATGGATTCGGTCGCTATCTAGCGATTTAGATTGCGTGATAGATTATCTGATTTTGTGAATCAAAGCACAATTCGACTCAGGTGGGTATCAGGTGCAATATTCGCATTGCGAATATTGCAAAATCAATGCAAGGACATCAACGGTCATGCACAAGAACAACATGGTTCGTTGAGAAGGCATCACAGAGGAGACGTCGTAATTATTCACTTAAAGCCGTTTGCCATGGTAGCCACATTAATATTTTACTTTCTGATGTATATGTCAGAAAACAGATGTGGAAAAAGTGAACTGTTAAAAAACTTAAATATAGTTAAAGAATTATAGGAGCAACTTGTTGTAAAGTATATGCCAGTTTGAAGTAATTAGTTTTTAATATAATGTTACTATGTCATTAGGAGGAGTTTAATCGATGTATTAAGCCTAGTTTAGCAACGCAAAAGCAGGTTTAGAAACGTTTATAGTTAAACCATCCAAGTGGATATGGACAAAATCCATATGGTGCCAACGATTGATGGTAATGTTTAGACGCTTCAGTTTCCCAGACCCGTGGACCTAATGCCATAGCTTTCAGTATTTTCAGAGCGATTTTCAGTATGTTTAACTAACTTTCAGTAACACTTTTATCGTGCGAAAAATACACCCATGTTCACACACAATATAATTCATTATTTTAAACGCGTCATAATTAAGAAAACTAAAAATTATATTTTCTTAAATATATAATTTTTTTATTAAGCAATTAAATATACACGAGACAGGTCAATGCAAATTATGTGAAATCTGAAAAATTACAAAGATAAGAAAACATAACACAAAATAAATAAATGTAAGCAGATATTAAAAATATCCACACTGTACTATAAATAACATAAATTAAAGTACATGTGTATAAAATAAATTCATATGAAACTTAGA
Organism: Lamellibrachia columna; assembly: GCA_963662155.1. NCBI lineage: Eukaryota > Metazoa > Annelida > Polychaeta > Sabellida > Siboglinidae > Lamellibrachia > Lamellibrachia columna. The sequence continues at coordinate 29,445,244 of OY759269.1, forward strand.
ATGTTAAAATAAAACAAATGGACGGATCACGATAAACCATAAGAGCAGAAGATTAATGCAAGCCAAGTCATATTATTGGCAAAAAGGTTGGACAATCACATTAAATACATGACCATATGTTATTGATTAATACTGTTTTAACACATCAGTTCACATGAGATAAGCTCAGTACTTATACAAGCAAAGCTGAAATATTGACACACAAAAAACCGGCATGGAGTATTTAGTGACGTCGTCTGATTTTGGGAAACTGGGAGTATAAATACCCCGGAGGAGTGTTTCCAAAGGGCGAGCAAATTTAAATTCACACTGATGTTTGTAGCCATGCCGAATTTTAGGCATTCGAATTATCAGTAAGGGTGATCCTGGCGGGCCATACCTGCTTTAGCATTCGAGTTCAACATTTCCCGTCAGAATTTACCTATCAAATCTTCTAGACTTGAAGAGTCTATTTATATTTTTGAAGTTATGCTACTACTTTTCTTTACGGCTTATAGTGATATATATCTTCAATGTTATTTTCATTGTCACCGTGAGTGATTATATTACTACTATATACGTAGCCGTCTGATGTACACGATTAAAATTCGCTTCGAACCTGGAGAACTATGCCTTGACTGCATTTATGTAGTATTCTATGTACTCATTGGTCGAGTGAGTACAAATTCAATTATAAATCTCGAACTAGCGACCGCGAAGAAGATGGTCAAATATTAAAATCTGTGAGAAATGCCTCCCGGACCATTGCGTGCGGCCACGAAGTAGATAAGAAGAGGGAGGCATATATCTTACATTGTGACAAACACAGGGGTAAACAACTGTAGTAACTTGTGTATTGTGACCTTTGAGAAAAACGGGTTTGGAATACGAAAGTATTAATATTCCTGGACACGACCCACATACAAACTTATACACGAGTGTTTCCAAAGGGTGAGCAAAGACCCACATACAAACTTATACACTTTCGCTGTTGTTCCAGCTTTTCATTCGAATCACATATATATAGTTAAAGGTAAGTGAGAAGTAACATGTAACACTGTGATGTAACACGGTGATGTAATACTATGACGTAAGACTGTGACGTCAGCTTGAGAACACTTGTTTGATATTGGAAAGGGTATAATTATATATCTGCTGTCTTAATCTACCATATGTTGCATTTAAAAATTATTATTATTTCAAACTTATGATATTGTCGATTGGCGGAAAATGCAATTTTTTCAAATACTGCCCTTTTTGTCAAATTAATATCACTCTATCTGTTGGTTGTGTTTTATGTCAATCAGTATATCCTTCCTCCTGTATTTTTAAGAATAAAAATGTCGTTTTTAAGTAGAATTTGAAATAAAAAATGAGAAACTCGTTAATTGTTATATATAATATATATATATATATATATATATATATATATATATATATATATATATATATATATATATATATATATATATAATATATATGTATATATAATATATATTATATATATATATATATATATGATATTATATACAAATATATATATTATATATATATATATGTATATAAATATATATATATATACTATAATATAATATATATATATATACATATATTTATATATATATATATATATATATATATAGATATATATATATATATATATATATGTATATATATATATATATATATATAGATATGTATATATATATATATATAAATGTATATATACATATAATATATATATATATATATATATATATATATATGTATATATATATATAATATAATATAATATATATATATATATATATATACTTATGTACATATATATATATACATATATATATATATATATATATATATAATAACGATAATAATTAAGAGTGTTTTTGCACTGACGTTTTCTTATGTTTGGGTAATTAAACTTGTCACCTTTCTCTGGCAATCGTTCACTGAACATTAATGTCAAAATCGAAATTTTTGGATAGGTGACGGTTTTCGTGAATCAATCACCCAGTTGGTTCATAAAGCCTGTAGGCGTCTATTCGGCCAGGTGCTTCCCGTCGTTGAGTACTTCAAACCGGACAGGAACTCAATTCGCTACGACTGCGTGTTCCGTGGCCGACAACACTAGACGTGTTGCGTGGCCGACGACACTAGACGTGTTGCGTGGCCGACGACACTAGACGTGTTGCGTGGCCGACGACACTAGACGTGTTGCGTGGCCGACGACACTAGACGGGTTGCGTGGTCGACGACACTAGACGTGTTGCGTGGCCGACGACTCTAGACGGGTTGCGTGGCCGAAAACGCTAGACGAGGAATCACATGCGAATTGGAGTGTGAGTGAGTGAGTTTATTTTTTAAAACTGTATACAAACATACAAAATATACAAACGAAAAAATAAAACAGGTACTTTGTAATACAGTTTCAGGTTAACAAGATTTAACAAGATTGCCATCCCAAACAACAAATTCCAGATGGCAAGTGGACAAGGAAGTCCAACAAATGTCTAATCTATGTGTACCCCCCCATCAGATATATGTTAATTCTATGTTTAAACATATTCACACTACTAGCATTAACTCAATCATTTGGCAGTTTGTTCCATTCATTTATCACCCTCTATGAGAAAGTGTTCTTTCTCATGTCCAACCTATACTGCTTCTTAATTAATGCTGCTTTGTGTCATCTGGTTCTACTGTCTTCTTTAAGTTTGAAGAACATATTCCTATCAACAACCTCATAACCGTTCACTATTTTAAACACTTCAATCTGGTCTCCTCTTACTCTCTTGGTCTCTAGTGTTGTCAAACCACATTATAATAATCGACTTTCGTAACTAAGGTCTTTCAATACTGCAATCATTTAGTTGCTCTTCGTTGTATTCTTTCTAGCTTGTCTATGTCCTTTTTACGATACGGCCTCCATGACTGAATACAATATTCCAAATGTGGTCTAACTATTGCTTTGTACAGGGATAACATTTGCTGTTTCTCCTTATACGTAATAGCTCTCCTAATTAGCCCTAGAATTTGATTTCCTTTCGAAGCACCAATCCCACATTGCTCTGAAACTTTCATGTCAGCACTAAATGTTACTCCTAAGTCCTTTTCGTGTGTGGTTCTACTTAGTACAGCATCCCCCATGTTATATTCTTCGTCCATGTCCTATGTGTATGCATTTACACTTCCCAAAATTGAATAACATTTGCCATTTATCTGACCATTTAACTAATTTATCTAGATCATCCTGTAAACATTGTTTATTTGTATCATTAGTAACCTTTCTGAATACTTTTGTGTCATCTGTAATTTTCAGTACTTTGCTAGATGTGTCATCTTCCAAGTGATTTATATATATTAAAAACAGTATATGGCCTAATACTGGTCCCTGCGGTACCCCACTCAAAACATATTTCCAGTTTGAAATCTCACCATCTACTATTACTCTCCGTTTTCTGCCACTTTTTGATCCAGTTGATTACATCATTACCTATTCCATGGGTTTTTAGTTTAAGTAACAATGTGGCACTTTATCGATAGCTTTCTGAAAATCTAAGTAGAAAACACCCACTGATGACCCGTCATCTACCCACTTTGGAATGTCTTCCAAAAAACATAAGAGATTGGTTAGACACGACCTTGCTTTTAGGAACCCATGTTGAGATGTATTTATTAATTTATGCTTTAGAAGGAATTCCACCATGTGCACTTTCATTAATGTTTCGAGTAATTTAGATAAAAATGATGTTAAACTCACTGGTCCGTAATTGTCTGGCTTTTTCCTCGATCCCTTCTTAAATAACGGCGTAATGTTTGCTTCTTTCCATTATGAACGAATTATTCCTTCTTATAGTGACAAGTTAAACAACTTTGCAAGTGGTGTACTAATTTGCTCAACAATTTCCTTAAGCAAGTTTGGTGGTATCCCATCAACTCCAGATGATTTATTGTCTTTTAACTTCTTAATTTTCTTTGCTACCATTTCAGGAGTTAAAAATTTGTTAGAAACTCTTGCTGTAATTGTTTTATATTACCTGCCAATTTTTTTTCAAAGGTTCTTTTAGGTTTTCTAATTTCAGTTGTATCTAGGGTAAGTGCCTCTTTGTAATTTGCATAGTCTTCATCCTTTCTGGTTTGCCTATAAACTCTCCACATAGTTTGATTAAACACTATTTTTCTAATAGCTTCTTTTGACAAGTGTTTCTTTCTAGTCCGTTTGCCTTTTATCAAGGAAAACATTTATAGATGATACTCTCAATTTCATATTTTAGAATATTCCGACATTCAATTGCGGTCTTATTCATCAGCATTATATTCCCATCTAGCTTTTCTAAGTATTTTTTTTATATCTTTATAATTACCTTTCTGGGAGTTTCTCCTATATATTTTTTTATTTTTAATTTCTGGTTTTACATTGATGTCAAAATGTATTTGAATGTGGTCACTCTTACCCAATGGTTCATGTATTTTTACATTGCCTACTAATTCTTTTTGTGATGACAAAACTATTTCTAATATATTATCTCCCCTGGTTGGTTCTAGCATGTGCTGAGTAAGGAAGCTATCCTGAATAAAAAATGTTGTAGTGTTTACTACCAAAAATATTTCTTATGCTACCCATGCCACTGTCTACTGCTGCAGTGAGTCCATCCGCAAATACTTCTGCCCGCTTTCCACTTAGATGAAGCCCATCTTTCCTATACGTATCAGCCCTTCTAACAAAACGTCCCCACAAATCCAACTTCCTCTTCCCTACATAGCTTCTCGACTAGCATGTCAATTGCCATCCCCCAGCAATTTCGATATCTATGACCCCTCCTTCCTATTACTGGTTGAATCCCAGACAGTATTACCTGCTCAACCCGCGTCTGCTTTAGTGTTCTGACCAAATTTCTGTATTTCTTAACTATGGCAGTTGTACCCTCCATCTCTACGTTAGTTGTCCCTACGCGTACTAAAACAGATCCACTCTTGCCCGAACCCATGATGTTTTCTACCCTCTCAGTTATCGCCTCTATTTTGGCCCCAGGCAAGCAAACCACCACGTCATCTCCCTTGTTTAAGGCTATGTCGGTCTTCCTAACTATTGAGTCCCCCACAAACACCCTCGCTCTCGTTCTCATCCCCTCTATCACTGCCTCAGAATAGCTCTTCCGATGGATCCCCTCTATCACATTCTGTCCTGCAGCCTTGTCACTTGGTCTCTCTCTCTCATTCATCAACCTGTCACTTTCCGTCCCGTCTCCTGGCTAACTTGCGCTCCCGTCGCCTTCCCTCCTGACACCTTCCCTCCCGTCTCCCTCACTCCCATCGCCTTAACTAACCTCTCCCCCCAGACTCCTTCGCTACTGTCTCCCACACTCCCCTTTCCTTCGATCCATCTCTCATCCCTACCATTTCTTTCCTTCCCGTCTCCTTTCGTCCTGTCTCCCTACGTCCCGTCTCCTTACGTCCTGTCGCCCTACGACAGCGGAGCTTTATGGCTGTAACCAGTTAGGCAAGCACAAAGTAGGAAAACCACTTACAGTAGAATACGTATATAACTGGTCGATGTCAACCAATGGTAATTATATCATTATAATGATAAATAATAATTTGCGCAACAAGCAGTAATCAGGCTAATTACAAATACAGTTAAACAAATAGGTGAAGTTACCAAGTCTAAGATATCAGGTAATACCAATGAATTATATTAATATGAACTAATAGAAAAATGCAGAAGAGATACTATTAATTTGAACTGTCATAGCCACTTAAAGCACATGCCTTTAATGCAGATGCAAAACTTGTTATATTAGGTTTACTTTTAATATCATATGGAACTTTGTTCCAGATCAGTGGACCTTTACATAATATACTGTTCGAAGATCTAACAGTAAAACTACTTATCGGACGAATATATCTAAGTTGCCTTGTATCGTTATTGTGAATGTCATGTGTAAACGTAAAGCTGTTTGAAAATTAAACTAGTAGGCTGCTATGAATATAACCGTATATAAATTTAGCAATTTCAATTTGTTAGATATCCTGCAATTTTATAAATTAGTTTTAGGGAGGCAACTGGAAAAAAGTGGTTCACTTAATTTATTGCATATAATACGCTTGTTAGCTTTTTTTGCATGCATTTATGTGTTCCGGGCAATCCAGTATTTCGTCAATGTAGAGGCCTAGAAATTTAATACAATGTGTGGGCTTAATCATCCTATCAGACATCGTTAAAACTGTTTCGCCCCTTTGGACATGATGGTATCTAGAAAATACCATACATTTTGTCTTAGGTACATTTAAAGATAGCTTGTTTGCATGAAGCCAATCAACTAAGACCTCGAGTTTTTTGTTCATGTTTTTCTATCGATCATTAATTTGTTTTCCACTTATGTACACGGTGGTGTAATCCAAAAATAATATGGATTTACTCTTGTTTAGACACAAAGGTAGATCGTTCGTATATAAAATAAACACGAGCGGACCATGGATATACCCCAGTGGGACACCATACGTAATATCACGGGGAAGCAAAGTACTGTTATTACAACTAACGTATTGTTTCCTATTGTGAGATAGCGTTTGAAACATTTGAGTGGAGGACCCCTTATCCCATAGAAATCAAGTTTATGCAAAAGGATTTGGTGGTCTATTGTATCGAATGCTTTACTTAGATCAAGAAAAACACGGAGGACTGAATCTTTTTTTCTAAGGCGTTTTCAACATCAATAATAAAGGTTGTTGCTGCATTGGTGGTAGAGTGTTTCGGAGGAAACCGTACTAATTCTCATTGAATTTATAATTTTTTTTTAGAAAGTCGTAAGTCCTACTATGTGCAACATTTTCTAATATCTTTGAAATAGTGGGTAGAAATGATATAGGTTTATACTTGTAGACAGGTATATTTTTTGCAATTTTTTTTCATCGGGTACAATACCTTCACTCAAGGATTTGTTTATAAAAATAGCTATGGATAGGGATATTTGCTCGGCTATTAATTTAAACAGATGGAGACTGAGGTTATCGTGACGAGAAGTTTTCTTAGGATGAAGAGACCGTATTATTTGTTTAATTTCGTTTGCATAAGTAGGATTCATAAAAATACTTCATATATTTTTTTTAAATATCTGGTGAACTGTTTTTGGGGGAGCAGGGATTGCATTAACATAATTAGGACCAACAATCGGAAAGAAATTACAGAATGTATTCGAAATTTGATCAGGATGATGAGTTAAGTCATTGTTATATTTAAAACACGTATGAATACAGACTTAGTCCTTGTGTTTCCCTATCACTGGTCCAAGCAACTGCCACGTCTTCTTAGAGTCATTCTTAAACGTGTTAAGTAGATTTGCATAGTAAGTTGTCTTCGCAGTATGTTTTAATTTATTATAAATATTTATGTAATTAACATAACGAATATAACTAGGATTTACCATTACAGTTTATTAGAAATTTGGTCATCCACTCATTCCGGACTACACATTTGGATTTAATGTTTACAGTCTTTTCACGGGCGAATAAATCAATAGCATCTTTAAGTTGTTTAGTATATTCTCTAAACGCGTTATTTGCGTCTAACTGGTGCAAATACGTCCAATCTATGTTATGGAGAGCTGAGGTTATATGACGAATGGCTGGAAATTAGAGGTTACCCTGTTTTTGTGAGGTTTCTGCTTGTCAATCAAACAGAATATAGGCAAATTGCCAGATATGTCACTGTAGAGCACACCAGGGCAAAGAACTTCAATACCAAGAAGCACAACTGGACGCCTAATGTGAAATTTTGCTATCGCAGCGCCACGCAGCGATGGAAGAGTAATGAAATTGCATTAGGAGTCATAGCTACGCGTAAACGTGCTAAGTGGCAGAGCAAATAGGCAAGCAGTTATCGGCAACAGTGTGCTGCATTTAACTGCAACAACTACACGGGAACCACAAAAGGACTGTCGTTCTTCTTCACGAAAGATGAAGACAGGTACATACCCACTTCGTTGTCTTGTTCAGTACATAGCAAGATCGGTTTAACTGAGCGATAAAAAGGAAGCCGGCGTATTCAACGTTGTACTTATAGTCCTAGACAGCCGTACGTGTTGCCGTAAAAATATTTTGAATCATCTTTTGAATCATCTGATATACTGAAGTCCTTGTTACTGCTCGTAAGTCGTTGTGTTTGTTTACTAATTATGTGCTCAAAATGGGTACGTAATGTCATTTGATCAGACGTGCTGATTTGGTAGTGAAAAAAACTGTAGGCATGATATATGTGTAGTCGCAAACATAGACGACTATTTCTGTGTCAATTGATACGCATACATGTTTGTAACTCGTTGTTTGTTTATTAATTATGTGCTCAAAATGGGTGCAAAACATCAGACGTGCTGATTTGGTGCGAAACCTCGACCAGCAAGACCAAGCAAAGCATGAACAACGACAAAACCAATTCCACCCATGTTGATGCACAACAGAAAAGTGTGAGCCAAAATACATGTGACGCTTCAAGACGCAAGGGAATGGAAACGAAAATGTCAAAACCTCATCCCAACAAACATCGGCAGAAATATCGGTGTGGTTGCAACTGAATATATTGATACAGTGCCCGGCATTGGGCACATGAAAGGTGTAATTCATTACGTATGTGGAAACATGGAAGCAGGAGACAATGCAATGAAAAGTGCTTCCAGAAATGTCGGTGTGATGGGCGGAGCAGCTGCCGGCTTTGTCGTTGGACGACCTCCAGGATGTGTTCTCGGTGCAGTGGCAGGCGTGGTTGCTATGGACTTAGTCACCACTACTGTCGACGCGGCAGTACATGGAAAGCACCGCCCTTCCGGAATTGTTCGAAATTTACCGTGTGTCATTAACAATCCCAATGACTTGAATGGTTATCTTGATTTAGCAGTTCCACATTTGATGATCCCCAAGGGAGGATATAAAAAACTCGCATGCTTAGTAAAAAATACAGAAAAAAAAGAAAGTAAGAAAGAAAGCAGTGAGGCACCATGGAAAATGCAAGACGACCGTGATACGTCGTGATGTAGGGATGAAGCAACAACACATGGGAAAGGAAATGTCGAAACCTCGACCACCAAACCCTAGGAAAAAATGAACAACGACAAAACCAAGTCCACTCATGTTGATGCACAAAATGCAAGTGTGCTCCAAAATAAAAGTGACGTTAAACATACGAAGCGCCGCAGAATAATAGTGACATATCTCGTCAATAATGTCCTTTGGGTATGACACATGTAAAAAAAGGCGAAAAAGTGAACCAATGTTAATGTGAAGTTGAGGATGTACGGACGATCCAACAACAGCTGCTAAACATTATGCCAACCCCACGACCAGTAATAACAAACAACACATGAACAACGACTTAAACGCTTTGTGTTAGGTTGGTGCATCTAAGAATATTACTAACCGAAATAAAAGTGACACAATCAGGAATGCTGAATAACCGGCAGCAAATGCTTATAATACATATGGAATAGTTACGCAAACAATTATATCTTCATATATGACACTGGTTTGTGACAATTGGAACGGTAACGGGCTCTTCATTTTCGGGCATTGACGATGATGAACATTAGCGCAAACTTCGTCTGCTTCTCTAATGCAATCTCAACTACTTTCACCAATAGTTCATGCCAATCTAGGCGGAAGAGGGTGCGCATATGCTTGATATTCTTGGAGTTGCACAGCTTCATTCCATTGCTTGCTGCTTCACGGCATACAGGAAACAAACAAAGACACCGACGAAGCGGTCCTGACCACATGCAACAACAAGCTTGGGCTGCAATTTACACAAGACTGCATTGACAGAAGCCACCGTCTAGGGGGTAACCGTCCAGATCTCAACATTGACAGAGGCCACCGTCTAGGGGTAACCGTCCAGACCTCAACATCAATGACGCAACTCAACGCTCAATCATCGTCAAATTCACAAGCTACAAAACGAGAAGAAAAACATTCACATCCAAACTCAAGCTGAAAGTCACAAAGCTGATAATTAACGAACATCTGACAAAAAGACGAGCTGAGCTACTAAGCAAGGCACGCGCACTCGACGTTGTAAGAGCTGCACGGACGATCGACGGTCGAATCGTGTGTCTCCTCCAAAATGACAGGAAGGTGACCGTCCAAACAGACGAAGAACTGCGAGAACTCTCACGATGCTAGCCACGGACACTCACGGTGAATCTAATATTTGCAAGTTATATATTAATTTCGATTTATGGTCATTGCTAATGTATTATACTATGAATTAGCTAGCAATCATATGTATTTGGAGCTTCATTATACTAAGTATATGCCGACGTATAGGAGCAACAATACAAGTGACATTTATTTTCTTAGATGTATTCTAGAGTGTATAATCATTCAACTTGATGGCTTTCATATAACTGACTGGTGTCGGGCTTTTTGACCTCGGTATATATAAGATGCAAACCACTCTTTATGACAATATCTTACCAGATCTTAGCATTTTTACCAAAGACAACAATCCGGCAGTTTTACTATGTGTTTTGTAATTCAGCATGAGTCAAGAAATTATGAATGATGTTTTTAGAAATTATTCGTTAGACCTTAGAAATTTGTTTGATATACATAATGTTATATTAATCAAAAACGTAAATACATATCCTTTTAGTTTAGCCGGTATAAATAGTAATTATTATGACGTTCATTATATGATGCCTGATCAATTTAGAACTACACGTTTTCAATATAATGTACTTCATCTAAATATACTAGGTCTGACATCTAAATTTGATAAATAAAACAATTTGCTGTCACATATATCTGAGGCACGTGTTGAAATTGATTATATTTTATTGTGTGAAACATTCTTAAATAACGATAGTACTCATCTTTTTGAACTGCCCAATTATAACCTGATTTATAAAAAAACAGAAATACTAATTCTAAATGTGGTGTTTCAATATATATTCTTGACTGTATTCAGTATATTCTCCGAGAAGACCTTAGCAATTTTGAAGAAGGTGAATTTGAATCCATTTTTATTGAATCCAGTAGAAATGGCTTAACTGCATTCGTAGACGAGATGTACCGCACTCCAAATTCAAATGTAACTGTATCCACACAACGTTATGAACCAGTAATACATAAACTTCGACGATCAAACCACCAGGTTATAGTTGGTACATATCATTTTGTTTATTATCTTAAGATTGATTCTATAAACCGCCAGGTGACCTGCTAGATATATATCTTGTTGCTAACATCATTCCCACGTTTACAAACCAACACGTATTACCCATTCATATGCAACCCTTATAGATAACATATATGTGAGACATACCAATTCACATGTTCACCCTGGTCAAAGAACTTCAATACCAAGAAGCACAACTCCTATCTTTTCCTGTGTAACAATATTTTAGTGGCGCCATCTGGTGGCGAGTGATAAATGAAATATGCTAGGCTGGCTTGAAGGATCCATTGTGCGTACATTGCTGACCTTTATTTGTTAGTATCTGCATATGTTTATGTAAGATTAATTGATTATGTTAAATGTACTCTTTTTAAACTTCCATACATATGAAGGAATGAATGCAACGCGTCTTTTTAAATTACTGCTGTTTTCTGAACTATGATAATGTTGCCTATACTTTGAGCTGTTGAGTTGCAGACAAACACCATGTTTCATCTCCTTAATTTTATTTTCAGTGCAGTTATGAGCAAAATAACATATGCAGCAATTTATGTATGTACACAAATGCCAAATAGCATCACCATCAATTCATAAATGCTACACAAATAAGAAGGCATGAACACAATAATGTACACAGTAGTCAATCAGTATTGGATGAATTATTGATAAGCAAGTGTATCCATGCTTGTACACAATAACCAAGTAGAACCACCACCAACCAATGAATATCATGCACAAAGCACCACCACCAATTAATAAATGCTATGCAAAAAGCTGGCATGAACGAAGTAATGTACACAGTAGTCTATCAGTATTGTATGAATTATTTATAAGCAAGTATATGCAAAATGTAGAAGAACCATGTTGTACACTACTACATAAGATTACCCTGTAGGCCGCCGTGATTATTATGTAAAGTTATAGAGTCTCGCGTGGGCAGACGAGAGTTGTAGTGATCGAGCTGATGAAATAAAGACACGCGGTATTATGTGAATCCTAACACAAAGTTTTGGTGCATAGAGTGAGTGAGACAAACCTCTATAGTGGTGACCCTGACGTGATGTTTGCAACAATATATACGCCATTATACTGGTGTTAGGAAGCGTTGACACGCGAAGTTACCGTCGTAATTCGCAGTTATTAAGCCAACCACGCCGTGCGCTGACCTACAATGGAGCCGCCTACAGCGCAGCAAGTGCAGCGTGCACGGGCCGATCTATTGTCCGCGCAACAAACGATAGCCGCTAGTAGCGAACTGCTCGCCGCTGCCGGAATTTCAATGGAAATGCCCGCCCATCCACCGCTAGGCATGGAAGTCAACGCAGTGGCGGTAAAGCTGCCAGCGCTATGGCCGGACAATCCGCGAAAGTGGTTTCTACACTGCGAGGCGAAGTTCCGGTTGCATAGGATAACAGCGCAGCAGACCATGTTTGACCACTGCATAAATGTCATGACGGCCGAGCAGTCTGATGTGGTCATGGACATAATGGAGAGAGGGCCGTCGCCTACATGCTACGATGATCTGAAACAGGCGTATGTCGAGCGACGTACACCGAGCACGGCCGAGCGCCTACAGCGATTACGCAAGCTAGGCCCGATCACCGACCAACGCCCCTCCGACTTGTTACGTCTCATGGAGCGTATACTTGGCCGGTCAATCGAGGGGGACGAAATCGCAAAAGAAGAATTTGTACGGCGGTTACCGGCGCAGACGCAACTGATAATCAGGTCATAAGCCGACCTATTTACCGTTGAACAGTTGGCGCAGATGGCAGACCGGCTAGCCAGCGTACCGGCGATGCAGGCGACGTCACCCAGCTTCTCGGTCACTCAAGCGGAGGCATCACGGGAAGACGACGTCGTTACGCTGGCTTCTCTTCATCAGCAACTGGCAAGACTTACGACGAGTAACGACATGATATCTGCGGAAGTGGCGGAGCTGAAGAGATCGACTCCGTATGCCGGCAATCGTCGTGCGCGTGGTGGCTCCCGTTCGGAGACCGTTGCTAGTCGTCGCTCGAGGATGTACCGCGGCCTCAATGCTGATGGGCTATGCTGGTACCATTTGGTATGGGGCGCGAACGCCAACAAATGTTCTGAGGGCTGCCGTCAAGCGGGAAACGGCCGTGCAGGTCGTTAGCAGCGACCACCGACCTGCGCACATCTACTAGTCGCTTGCTTACCATTGCCGATCCTGTATCGAAGTTGAGATATCTCATCGATACTGGAGCTGAGATCAGCGGTTTACCGCCTAGTGCTGAGGACCGTCGAAATCCTTCAGTCGATATACAACTACAGGCAGCAAACGGATCATCCATCTGCACTTTTGGCGAGCGATCGATGCAAGTGGATCTCGGGTTGGCTAAAGCGTTTACGTGGACATTCCTCATCGCGGAAGTCTCTAAGCCAATCATAGGCGCCGATTTCTTAAGACATTTTGGACTTTTGGTAGACGTCGGGCGCAAACGGTTAATGGATGCTGAGACATTTCTCACCGTTCCGGCCTCATATAGGCGTTCGGCCGTATCTAAGCTGTGTGTGTTGGTTCAGACGGATCGATATGCGGACATATTGGATGAATTCTACGAGGTAACGACACCATGCATCAAGAAATGTCGCCTACAAGGAAAAGTGGAGCATCACATCGACACATGTGGTAGTCGACCGGTGTTTGCTCGCGCGCGTCGACTTTCTCCCGACAAGCTAGTAGTAGCGAAGGATGAGTTCCGAAAACTTCTGGAGATGGACATAATTCGCCCTTCGAATTCACCGTGGTCGTCACCTCTGCATATGGTAGCGAAGCCATCTGGCGGGTGGCGAGCTTGCGGAGATTACCGAGCTCTGAACGCAGTCTCTCAGGACGACCGCTATCCAATACCTCACATGCAGGATTTTGCTGGCCAGTTGGAAGGAAAAAGCATATTCTCCAAAATCGATTTAGTACGTGCTTACAATCAAGTACCCATGAGTGCAACAGACATCCCGAAGACTGCCATCATAACACCTTTCGGGCTCTTTGAATATACGCGTATGCCATTTGGGCTAAAGAATGCGGCACAGACATTTCAGCGGTTTATGGACCATGTGTTTAGAGACTTTCCTTTCGCATATGTCTATCTAGATGACATACTGGTCGCGAGCGCGTCAGCCGACGAACACCGCATCCATCTGCGTCAACTATTCAGCAGGCTCGCAGATTACGGCTTAGTGGTTAACCCCCAGAAGTGCGTATTGGGCCAGCCGAGTTTGGAGTTTCTCGGTCACTGTGTCACGGCTTTCGGTGTGCGTCCGCTGCTGGAAAGAGTAAAACACATCACCGACTTTCCGCGACCGAGTTCAACTAAGTCGCTGAAGGAATTTTTAGGGATGTTGAACTTCTACAGGCGTTTCGTACCACACGCTGCCGCTATTTTGACTCCCCTGTACGCACTCGTGAATGTGAAAGACAGTGAATTTGACGCGGCATGGACGGCACTTCACGAAGATCATTTTCAGCGCAGCAAGATGGCACTGGCCTCAGCTACAGGCCTAGCTCACCCGTCAGTGACAGCAGAGACGAGCATCAACACAGATGCCTCAGATACCGCCGTGGGCGCTGTTCTGCAGCAGCGTCTGAATGGAGTATGGACACCTATTTCGTTTTTCTCGCGCAAACTTCACGCAGCCGAGAAGAAGTACTCCACCTTCGATAAGGAGCTCCTTGCGATGTACTTGGCGGTGAAGAAATTCCGCTACTTCATTGAGGGACGCAAGTTCACGCTATTCACTGACCACAAGCCGCTTACGTTCGTCTTCAACAATGTATCGGATAAGTGGTCGCCGCGTCAGCAGCGACATCTCTGCTTAGTGTCGGAATTCACTACCGACATACGTTACGTTCCAGGCGCTGACAACGTAGTGGCCGACGCACTCTCCAGAGCGCCTTCGCAGGAGACGAGTGCTATTGCGAGCATCGAGGGCGTGGCCACTGAAGTTATAGACTACGTCACTATGGCTAAACAACAAGCTGTAGACATGGCTGTACAGAGGCTTCTCGCCGAGTCGGACTTGCAGATAACCCGCTGTCAGTTGCCGGATACTGAAGAGCGGTTGCTCGTCGATATGTCCACAGGCAAGCCTCGTCCGTTGCTGCCGGCTGCCTGGACGCGCAAAGTCTTCGATATCCACCACGACTTGGCTCACGCTGGAGCCAGAGCTATGCGCCGGTTGATTTGTGATCGGTTCGTCTGGCATGGTATGGCCAGAGACATACGTCATTGGGCTCGTACGTGCGAGGCCTGTCAACGCGCTAAGGTGTCGAAGCACGTCGTGGCGCCGTTGACGCCGCTCCCGATGCCGGTGAAACGGTTCGACAGTTTGCACGTAGACCTGGTCGGTCCATTACCGGCATCGCAAGGTTTCACCTACCTATTGACGATTGTGGATCGGTTCACGCGGTGGCCGGAGGCCATACCATTGAGTGACATATCTGCGATAACATGCGCTCGCGCGTTTTTGTATCATTGGGTTTCGCGATATGGTGTGCCGTCTACCTTGACGAGCGATCGCGGCAGACAATTCGTATCGGAACTTTGGAGGAAGACTGCGTCCATGCTAGGAGCAGCCACCAACACGACCACATCATACCATCCACAATCGAATGGGTTAGTGGAGCGGATGCACCGTACCATGAAGTCCGCGCTTAAGGCAAAACTAGCCGCCGACCCAAACTGGGTGGACGCGCTGCCTCTCGTCATGCTGGGAATGAGAGCGGCGATGAAAGAAGATTTGAACTGTTCAGCCGCCGAGATGGTCTTCGGTGAGGCTCTGCGCCTGCCAGGCGAGTTCTTTGTGTCGGCGGATGGTGACTGGACGGCAGATCCTGTGTTTGTGAGCGACTTGCGACAGAGAATTCGGCAGTTGCGACCGATAGCTCCCGACTGGCACGGTGGCCAGACACGACGAAACTACGTGCCGTGTGAGTTGTCTACGGCAACACACGTTTTTGTTCGGGTTGATGCGCACAGACGGCCACTACAAGCGCCATATCAAGGGCCATTCAAAGTGGTCGAAAGGCACGAGAAATTTTACAAACTAGATCTCGGCACATGACACGATACGGTGTCGATCGATCGATTGAAGCCGGCCTTCTTGGAGGAGGCATCGAACGAGAACGAACCAAGACGCCACGCGCAAGCAGCAGAAGCGAGACCGCCGCCACATCACGGCAACACAGAAGTGGTTCCCGTGGTTACCTCCAGTGGCAGGCTGGTGAGATTGCCGGCCCGCTACCGTCCCGATTGAACTGGAATTGTGTTGCATTAGTGTTATATTATTGGCCTACCATCTTGAACTGATTGTGTCACATGAATTTGACTGTCATATTATTTTTATTTCGGTTTTCGTATACTTCGTATACTGGTGGGGGGCATATGTAGGCCGCCGTGATTATTATGTAAAGTTATAGAGTCTCGCGTGGGCAGACGAGAGTTGTAGTGATCGAGCTGATGAAATAAAGACACGCGGTATTATGTGAATCCTAACACAAAGTTGTGGTGCATAGAGTGAGTGAGACAAACCTCTATAACCCATTATACTATCCATGTTTGTACACATTGAAGCAAATGGAGGCAGATTAACATGTTACGCAGTTAATTGTGGAGCCATTCGAATGGGTAAAATTGAGTCATTACCATAAAACTGTTGAACATACTTCCAACTAACAAGTTCCTCATTTACCCGAAAGCCGCTACGTTTCATATTATTTCGTATGTTCTTCAACAAATGTGGGGGATAAATATAGCATAAAATTGTGGGGCCATTATGCTGAAATGTTGGACAGTCGACTGATACACCAAGACTGTTAACAACATACCTATTGTTAATGCTTTGGTCACAGATCACTGCTTTCACAATTAGGCCAGTTGCCCGAACTTTTTCAATACAGGTGAGCAGAGTAGATGTCAGCCGGTCTGAACACATTGGGCCACTTGTCAAGAAGTAACCCACTGGCTGCTTCCACTTGTCTACCAAACCCCTGACCATAAACCCCCCAGCATGGTTAGCCACATACCGAGTTCTCCCACCAGTGCCAAAGTATTCTAAACCACAAACATTGTCATTGCGTATATCATAACTTACCTGTTCCTTTATGGCCATTTCATCAAACAGTATGGCGCAAAATTTCAACTCGGCACTCATGTGTTCAGCCTTATATGTCAATGCATCAAATATATTTTGATGGAACCCGGGTTTGATGTCAACCTTCTTCAGGTATGACTTCAATATGCTGATACCAGGTAAAGCTAGTGTTTTTTTCAGAAGTTTATAACATTTGGGACTAGCATGATACAGGGACATAGCGAACATCTTATATTCCTCTGAATATCTATGCCCTTGTCGTTTTCGACCTGCCAACATGATTTGAGTCTTTAGCAATTCCAGAGCAGTACCTGAAACAAACTGCGAAATAGCAGTTACGGCCTCGTCTTTGGTCATCCACAGTTTTCTCTGCCGAGATGTCTTCTTTGCCAGACAGCAGACTTTTGTGCGAAGCCTCCTGTTTGCAGCTTTCAGCTTCTGCTTCTCTGGCTCTGGCACGTCATCCTGATTCTCAGCTAGAACAGAAATAACAATGTCAAAATTTATATTTACCTTTACTCTATCTGCATATATACATACATTGTACATGCAATCGTCAAGTTTGCAGTACCCTTTCAAAATATTACAATTATCTTTAAAAGCCTCATATTGATAAACTTATTAATATGTTTTGACTAAAAATAGACCTTGTTTGTTTAAATATCATATGTCAATTATAATATACACAAACCAGTGGCAGTGCTCTCATAAACAAGGGTTGGAATCGCATTCCAATTGAGGCTGTTTCTGTAAAGAAAATATACTTACATTTAATAGTGCGTCATGTTACACAATTCAACAACTCCAATGTCAACATAGTAACAGGAAAGAATGCGTAAACAAATTATCTTCAGTCTTCATGAAAATATGTCGTGAGTGGTATCCCACAAGGAAGCATTTTCTTATCACTACATTTTGTTATATTTATAAATTATCTGCTAACCAAAGTAACAATCATAAGTTCGATAATTTGATATAGAACAGTGAATATAACTTAAATAATGATATTTAGTTGATACAAACCTTGTTGAGGCATTCTTGAACTGTGAGGACTCAAAGTGAAGACCACACAACTTGTAATGCCTCAACGCCGGTGCCTTTTTCCCACGAAATCAGACGTCTGATGTTTTGCACCTAATTAATAAACAAACATAACGAGTTACAAACATGTATGCATATCAATTGACACAGAAATAGTCGTGTATGTTTGCGACTACACATATATCATGCCTACAGTTTTTTCACCACCAAATCAGTACGTACCCATTTTGAGCACACAATTAATAAACAAACACAACGACTTACGAGCAGTAACAAGGACTTCAGTATATCAGAGGATTCAAAAGATGATTCAAAATATTTTTACGACAACACGTACGGCTGTCTAGGACTATAAGTACAACTTTGAATCCGCCGGCTTCCTTTTTATCGCTCAGTTAAACCGATCTTGCTATGTACTGAACAAGACAACGAAGTGGGTATGTATTCGCCCGTGAAAAGACTGTAAACGTTAAATCCAAATATGTTGTCCGGAATGAGTGGATGACCAAATTTCAAATAAACTGTATTGGTAAATCGAGGGTACATCCTACTTATATTCGTTATGTTAACTACATAAATATTTATAATAAAGTAAAACATACCGCCAAGACAACTTACTATGCAAATCTACTTAAAACGTTTAAGAATGACTCTAAGAAGACGTGGCAGTTGCTTGGACCAGTGATAGGGAAACACAAGGACTAATTCTGTATTTATACGTGTTTTAAATATAACAATGACTTAACTCATCATCCTGATCAAATTTCGAATACATTTTGTAATTTCTTTCCGATTGTTGGTCCTAATTATGCTAATGCAATTCCTGCTCCCCCAAAAAACAGTTCAACAGATATTTACAAAAAAATCCATGAAGTATTTTTATGAATCCTACTTATGCAAAGAAATGAAACAAATAATACGATCTCTTCACCCTAAGAAAACTTCTGGTCACGATAACCCCAGTCTCCATCTATTTAAATTAATAGCCGAGCAAATGTCCCTATCAATAGCTATTTTTATAAACAAATCCTTGAGTGAAGGTATTGTACCCGATGTTAAATAATAAATGCAGAAAATATACCTGTCTACAAGTCAAAAGCCAACATTTCTAACTATATACCTAAATCATTGCTACCCACTATTTCAAAGATATTAGAAAACGTTACACATAGTAGGACTTACGCCTTTCTACAAAAATTTTATAAATTCGATGAGAATTAGTACGGTTTCCGCCGAAACACTCTACCACCAATGCAGCAACATCCTTTATTATTGATGTTGAAAACGCCTTAGAAAAAAGATTCAGTCCTCCGTGTTTTTCTTGATCTAAGTAAAGCATTCGATACAATAGACCACCAAATCCTTTTGCATAAACTTGATTTCTATGGGATAAGGGGTCCTCCACTCAAATGTTTCAAACGCTATCTCACAATAGGAAACAATACGTTAGTTGTAATAACAGTACTTCGCTTCCCAGTGATATTACGTATGGTGTCCCACTGGGGTATATCCATGGTCCGCTTTATTTTATATACGAACGATCTACTTTTGTGTCTAAACAAGAGTAAATCCATATTATTTTCGGATTACATCACCGTGTACATACGTGGAAAACTAATTAATGATCGATACAAAAACATGAGCAAAAAACTCGAGGTCTTAATTGATTGGCTTCATGCAAACAAGCTATCTTTAAATGTACCTAAGACAAAATGTATGGTATTTTCTAGATACCATCATGTCCAAAGGGGCGAAACATACGATGATTAAGCCCACACATTGTGTTACATTTCTAGGCCTCTACATTGACGAAAGACTGGATTGCCCGGAACACATAAATGCATGCAGAAAAAGCTAATAAGCGTATTATATGCAATAAATGAAGTGAACCACTTTTTTCCAGTTGCCTCACTAAAACTAATTACAAAAATTGCAGGATACCTAACAAATTGAAATTGCTAAATTTATATACGGTTATATTCATAGCAGCCTACTAGTTTAATTTTCAAACAGCTTTACGTTTACACACGACATTCACAATCATGATACAAGGCAACTTAGATATATTCGTCCGATAAGTAGTTCTACTGTTAGATCTTCGAACAGTATATTATGTAAAGGTCCACTGATCTGGAACAAAGTTCCATATGATATTAAAAGTAAACCTAATATAACAAGTTTTGCATCTGCATTAAAGGCATGTGTTTTAAGTGGCTATGACAGTTCAAATTAATAGTATCTCTTCTGCCTTTTTCTATTAGTTCATATTAATATAATTCATTGGTATTACCTGATATCTTAGACTTGGTAACTTCACCTATTTGTTTAACTGTATTTGTAATTTAGCCTGATTGCTGCTTGTTGCGCAACTTATTAGTTATCATTATAATGATATAATTACCTTTGGTTGACATCGACCAGTTATATACGTATTCTACTGTAAGTGGTTTTCCTACTTTGTGCTTGCCTAACTGGTTACAGCCATAAAGCTCCGCTGTCGTAGGGCGACAGGACGTAAGGAGACGGGACGTAGGGAGACAGGACGAAAGGAGACGGGAAGGAAAGAAATGGGAGGGAAGACAAATGGATCGAAGGAAAGGGGAGTGGGGGAGACAGTAGCGAAGGAGTCGGGGGGGGGGGAGAGACGATAGTTAAGGCGATGGGAGTGAGGGAGACGGGAGAGAATGTGTCAGGAGGGAAGGCGACGGGAGCGCAAGTTAGCCAGGAGACGGGACGGAAAGGTGACAGGTCGATGAATGAGAGAGAGAGACAAAGTGACAAGGCTGCAGGACAGAATGTGATGGAGGGGATCCATCGGAAGAGCTATTCTGAGGCCGTGATACAGGGGATGAGAACGAGAGCGAGGGTGTTTTTGGGGGACTCAATAGTTAGAAAGACCGACATAGCCTTAAACAAGGGAGATGACGTGGTGGTTTGCTTGACTGGGGCCAAAATAGAGGCGATAACTGAGAGGGTAGAAAACATCATGGCTTCGGGCAAGAGTGGATCTGTTTTAGTACACGTAGGGACAACTAACGTAGAGATGGAGGGTACAACTGCCATAGTTAAAAAATACAGAAATTTGGTCAGAACACTCGCAGGTAATGCTGTCAGGGATTCTACCAGTAATAGGAAAGAGGGGTCATATATATCGAAATTGCCGGGGGATGGCAATTAACATGCTAGTCGAGAAGCTATGTAGGGAAGAGGAAGTTGGATTTGTGGGGAAGTTTTGTTAGAAGGGCTGATATGTATAGGCAAGATGGGCTTCATCTAAGTGGAAAGCTAGTACAGATAAACCAATTTTAAAATGTTCGAGAAACATGTCTGCAATAGGTAATAGATGCGTGTGTTTAAATGCTAGGAGTATAGTAAATAAGAAAAACGAATGAAACATTATAGTAGAAGATATTGACCCTCACATAATTGGTATTACTGTATCATGGGCCAACACAGACATAACAGATGCTGAATTAGGATTGACACGATACGTAATGTTTAGGAGAGATCGAATAGGAAGAAGGGGAGGGGGAGTTATTTTATATGTTAAAGAATCTATTCAGGCTTATGAGATCAAATTAGAAAGGGAAGCAGATTGCGATGAAGCTGTTTGGTGGAAATTAGTTTCAGGAAAAAAAAAATACTATTGGATTAGTATATCGAAGTCCAAACACAAACGAAGAGGATAACACAAAAATACAAAATGCTATAAAGGAAGTTAGTAAAGGGGAATGCATCATAATGGGAGATTTAACCATGGACACATACAATGGAGAGTACACGGTGTGATGATCAACAATTTCCATTTTTTATTCAGAATAGCTTCCTTACTCAGTACATGCTAGAACCAACCAGGGGAGATAATGTATTATATATAGTTTTGTCATCACAAAAAACAATTACTAGGCAATGTAAAAATACATGATCCATTGGGTAAGAGTGACCAATCAAATACATTTCGACATCAATGTAAAACCAGAAAGTAAAAATAAAAAAACGTATAGGAGAAACTCCCAGAAAGGTAACTATAAAGATATGAAAAAATACTTAGCAAAGCTAGATGGGAATAAAATGTTGATGAATAAGACCGCAATTGAATGTCGGAATATTCTAAAATATGAAATTGAGAGTATCATCTATAAATGTTTTCCTTGAAAAAAAGGCAAACGGACTAGAAAGAAACACTTGTCAAAAGAAGCTATTAGAAAAATAGTGTTTAAGCAAACTATGTGAAGGGTTTATAGGAAAACCAGAAAGGATAAAGACTATGCAAATTACAAAGAGGCACTTACCCTAGATACAACTGAAATTAGAAAATCTAAAAGAACCTTTGAACAAAAATTGGCAGGTAATATAAAACAATTACAGCAAGAGTTTCTAACTAATTTTTAACTCCTGAAATGGTAGCAAAGAAAATTAAGAAATACAACAAATCACCTGGAGTTGATGGGATACCACCAAACCTGCTTAAGGAAATTGTTGAGCAAATTATTACACCACTTACAAAGTTGTTTAACTTGTCACTAGAAGAAGGAATAATTCCTTCAGAATGGAAAGAAGCAAACATTACGCCGCTATTTAAGAAGGGATCGAGGAACAAGCCAGAAAATTACGGACCAGTGAGTTAAACATCAGTTGTATATAAATTACTCGAAACATTAATTAGAGTACACATGGTGGAATTCCTTGTAAAGCATAAATTAATAAATACATCTCAACATGGGTTCCTAAAAGCATGGTCATGTCTAACCAATCTCTTATGTTTTTTGGAAGACATTACAAAGTGGGTAGATGACGGGTCACCAGTGGATGTTGTCTACTTAGATTTTCAGATAGCTTTCGATAAAGTGCCACATTGTTACTTAAACTAAAAACCCGTGGAATAGGTAATGATGTAATCAACTGGATAGAAAAGTGGCAGAAAACAGAGAGTAATAGTAGATGGTGAGATTTCAAACTGGAAATCTGTTTTGAGTGGGGTACCACAGGGACCAGTATTAGGCCATATACTGTTTTTAATATATATAAATGACTTGGAAGATGACATATCTAGCAAAGTACTGAAAATTACAGATGACACAAACGTATTCAGAAAGGTTACTAATGATACAGATAAACAAAGTTTACAGGATGATCTAGATAAATTAGTTAAATGGTCAGTAAAATTGCAAATGTTATTCAATTTTGGGAAGTGTAAATGCATACACATAGGACATGGAAACATGGACGAAGAATATAACATGGGGGATGCTGTACTAGGTAGAACCACACACGAAAAGGACTTAGGAGGACCATTTAGTGCTGAAATGAAAGTTTCAGAGCAATGTGGGATTGGTGCTTCGAAAGGAAATCAAATTCTAGGGCTAGTTAAGAGAACTATTACGTATATGGAGAAACAGCAAATTTTATCCCTGTACAAAGCAATAGTTAGACCACATTTAGAATATTGTATTCAAGCATGGAGGCCGTATCGTAAAAAGGACATAGAAAAGCTAGAAAGAATACAACGAAGAGCAACTAAATTATTGCAGAATTAATTGAAAGACCTTAGTTACGAAAGTAAGAGAGTAAGAGGAGACCAGATGGAAATGTTTAAAATAGTGAACGGTTATGAGGATGTTGATAGGAATATGTTTTTCAAACTAAAAGAAGGCAGTAGAACCAAAGGACACAAAGCAGCATTAGTTAAGAAGCAGTGTAGGTTGGACATGAGAAAGTACACTTTCTCACAGAGGGTGATAAATGAATGGAACAAATTGCCAAAAGATTGAGTTAATGCTAGTAGTGTGAATATGTTTAAAAATTGAATTGACAGATATCTGATGGGGGGGTACACATAGATTTTTTGGAATCTCGATAAGCCAATGGCTTCCTTGTCCACTTGCTATCGCGTCGTCCTAACCTCCGCATCTCCGGAATCCCAGAAACTACAAACGAGGTAACGAACGATCTAGTGATTACAACAATTAAGAAGATGGGAATTGATAACTTAGGCGCTTCCGATCTGGAAAGAAGCCATCGCATCGGCCAGAAGACTGACAATCGTGATCGCCCCCATAGACGCACGATCATAGTGCGCTTTCGTAGCGAGGCGGTAAGAGACGACGTGTATCGGTCACGAACCAAACTGAAGAACCACAATCAGCACCATCGAGACGAACAAGTATATATCAACGAAGATCTGACATCGAAGAGGGCAGCACTAGCATACAAAGCTAGATCACTCAAAAAAGAAAACAAAATCAACGATTGTTGGACATATACAGGAAGAGTTCTCGTAAAGACAAACACCGGAATGATCAAAGAAATCCATTCTGCAAAAGACTTGGACATGTATTAAATGGATCTGAACATTCCTTGTTCACTGTACAATGAACACCTACACCTTCTCGTAGACCGATCGCTTGGACAGAAGCCACAGGTAACACCACTAGTGCCAACTGCCAACATTTTGTGTAGTGGCATTATGTGGACCAAAGACTTAAATATATATTAAACGGCTCCGAACATTATTCTGAAACATTCTTGAACGTTTAAAGCTGCTACTACTGTGCCTCTGAACATTCTAAGTGACATATGAAATAATGATTATCGGGCCAGAGATTGCAGCATATTAGTTATAACACATTATATTATTAATGTATTCTGGCTTGAACAGGATCTCTCCTTATTTTTTTTATTTTTAATACTCCCCGAACAGTTAGTTCGATCGATGTCTATGATGTTTTTTTTTTCATACTTAATTTTGAAATACTCATTTTTTTCTTTGACAACAATTGTTACACAGACAACGTTTATTATTATGTTTACTCATGTATGCATCTTCGTTGGTGCAGAATACATAACATCAAATTCGAATAACATCCACAAGAGCATAACATTATCACGCTACAACACATACAAACATACGCACAATCAACATGAAACATTTTTAAACGATGCATATGAGGTATACAAGATATAATGTATCAAGAAATCACCTGACGCATATCATGCTGCACAGTTCACATAAGCAAACTATGAACACTAAATGACATCGGATGAATCATTTCTACAGTATTTGGGTGGCTTACAGAACAACTTTTTAAATAATATCTTAGATGATAATACAAATCAGACTAATGAATTAAATGAATTAAATGAATTAAAACCCATACGTCTATCCTCATATTTTGATTCGGATGCATTTGATGCTTTGTGTAAAAAGAACAAAAATTGCTTCAGCATAATAAGCTCAAATATACAATCTATTAATGCCAAATTTAGCGAATTAGAGGCATTCGTAGAGGAATTAAAAACTGAAAATATTCAACTTAGTGTTATATGCCTATAAGAGAGTTGTATATCTAAAAATGATGATTTCTCACACATACAGCTGGAAGGATACAATTGCATCACACAGGGAAAACATCCAGTAAAAAGGGAGGACTAATCATATACGTTGACTCAAAATATACATACGAAGTGATTCAAAATCTAAACAACTATGAACTTTGGGAAGGGCTTATTATTAAAGTAAGTGAAGGTGGTTTGACCAAACCAGCAATAATAGGAAATATTTACAGGCCTCCAAGGAATCTAATTGATAACCTGAAACAGTTTATAACAGAATTTTCACTACTGCTATCATCCCTAGACCAAATACAACACAATGTAATCTTTGCCGGTGATTATAACATAAACCTGCTAAAGTTAAATGAAGATGAACTGATCAGTGATTTCTTTGATCTTCTTACATCACATAGTATGTATCCCCAAATTACACTACCAACTAGATTTTCAGAAAAACACGGTACACTAATAGATAATCTTTTCTGTAAATTAACAAAAACAATTCTAGAGAGCAGAGCAGGTATACTCATAAAACAATTCTCAGATCACCAACCCTATTTTATCTTTATGGACACAACACAAAACAAACAATTAAATCCTAAAACAACTAAGATACACATGGAAACTAATGAAGCCTTATTAAAAGTTAAACATGACATTCATGCAGCAGACATTTATAGCAAAATGGATAAGAGTCCTAATGCTGATACAAATTTCAATTATAACCTTATAGATCAAATAATAGAAACGACTAAAAATAAACACATACAAACCAAAGTTGTCAAATTCCATAAATACAGACATAAAAAATCAAACTGGATAACGAAAGGTATATTAAGATCAATTAAATATAGAGATAAATTATACAAACAACTGAAGATGTTAGATCCTGATTGTGCACAATATACCACAAGTTGCACTAATCTAAAAACATACAACGTAATACTTAAGAAGAACATTCGTGAAGCAAAGAGATTACACTATGTACAACTTTTCGACAAATACAAATTTAATGCAGCAAATACATGGAAAGCAATTAATGAAATTATATCAAGACACAAATCTAGTACGCAATTTCCAACATATTTTAAACAAAATAACAAGACATATACTAATAAGATTGACATAGCTAATGAATTTAATCATATCTTTACGGAAACAGGCCCTAATCTTGCGGAAAACATACAATGTACAACTGCAAATAATATCACTAAATTTCTCAAAAACAAGAATACAAATGGTTTCAGATTCACAGAAATACAAGAGGAATCCGTATCACAAATAATCAATAACCTTCCAAATAAAAATAGCTATGGTTGTGATGGAATATCCAGCAAATTATTAAAACTTATTGAACCAGACATAGTGAAACCTTTAACATTATTAATAAATCAAGTGCTGAACACAGGACAATTTCCTGACAAACTTAAAGTAGCAAAAGTTATTCCTATATTTAAGAAAAATGATCCCACATTATTCACAAATTATAGACCAATATCCCTTCTGCCTGTTATTTCAAAAGTATTGGAAAGAATTATGAATAACCAATTACTCATGTATTTTACTAATACAAAACTACTGTCTGATAGTCAATATGGATTCAGACCCCACCATTCAACTGAATATGCAGCTCTAGAAATAGTCGATAGGATCACTACACACTTGGATAACAACCAATTACCCATCAGTATATTTCTTGATTTATCGAAAGCATTTGATACACTTGACCACACAATCCTCTTAAAAAAATTAGAACATTATGGGTTGGAACCATCAGCATTACAATTACTAAAGAGTTACTTAACAAACCGTGAGCAATTTGTAAAAATTGATGACATAAAATCAAATGTCTTACCTATAAACACGGGAGTCCCACAAGGCTCAATACTAGGTCCTCTGTTATTCATTATATATATTAACGATTTCTCACAAGCCAGTAATGTCTTTAAATTCATTACATATGCCGATGATACTTCTCTAGTAAGTACGCTCGGGTCTTTTACAAATGGTACAAACAATCCAAATACTGAACATATGATAAATACAGAACTACACAACATAGCAGAATGGTTAAAATTAAATAAATTAACATTAAATATCAACAAAACTAAATATATGATTTTTCAAATGCCAAACAAAAAGGTAACAGTACCAACACTAACAATAGATGGTGTAAACATTGAAAGAGTCCAACATTTCAACTTCTTAGGTTTAATATTAGACACACATTTAAATTGGAATAAACACATTGAGAAAATAGCAAATAAGTGTTCTAGGACAATCGGAATTATAAACAAATTGAAGCATGTCTTACCAAAAAGTATCAGAATTATACTGTATAATTCATTAATATTACCCCACATAAATTACTGCCTAATGATTTGGGGCTACCAGTGTAATAGGATAATAAAATTACAGAAGAAAGCAATTAGAATAATATCTGTAACCAAATATAACTCACATACGGAACCATTATTTAAAAGCCTCTCTGTTCTAAAGGTTGAAGACTTACTTAAAGTACAGATACTACGATTTTATTATAAATTCATGCACAAACAATTACCAGCATACTTACAAAGCTGGCCGATAAACCAGAATACACACATACATAATCATTTCACGCGTAAACACAACAAAATACACACATTTAGAACACAACACGAATTTGCAAAAAAGTGTCTGAAATATAATTTACCACATATCATCAACAATACTCCAGACATATTAAAAGATAAGGTGACCACACACAGCTTACAGGGATATATATCTTATGCTAAAAAAATTATTATAAAAAGCTATGTATGCATATGCACCGAAGTTAACTGCTACACTTGCACGCATGGTCAATAATAAATAATTAATCTAGCTGTACGTGTTAACGTTAATCTACACAAGCGGAAATATACAATAAATTCAAT
>OY759269.1:29476300-29488800 GCA_963662155.1 Lamellibrachia columna
AGTAGTGAATGTAAACTTAACTTAAAAAATATAAATATACTCTTCAAGTCTAGAAGATTTGATAGGTAAATTCTGACGGGAAATGTTGAACTCGAATGCTAAAGCAGGCCCGCCAGGATAACCCTTACTAATAATTCGAATGCCTAAAATTATTATTACTACATTCTAATAAAAGCTCGTCATCGTGCAGCATATGCACGACTGATTCTATAAACGTCCTCGAAACGTTGGAGCAGTGGAGCCTCAATAGGGAGAATCCGGTTTCTAATACTCTTACTTCAGTGTCGAAGCTTGGGCAATTTCATTCTCTCCACGTTGTTCAAGTTCACTCAGCTCTATAATTGAGTCCCTGGCGGTAGACATTAGAACGAATAGTCCTCGCGCAATAATTGCAGCATGGCTGTATGCTTCACAGATAAGTCGAGATTGCGTTGGAATAAACAGGTCTGCCAAAGGGTGAAATAAAAAGCGCCTTGAACAGTCCCAAGGACTGGATACCGCGTTATATAAGAACGTACCTTTTTACCTATGTCTTGCTGTTCCCCAAATGCAGCAAGTGTCCACCTTCCAAAATACAATACTGGATTAAAGTTGGCAGCAATGTACATGTATATTCCAGTCCAACCAACTACTCTGGAGAAATCTTGAAAGCACGTGTAATTTATTAAAACATATTTGGTGGGACCGAGTTACGAATTCACATGTTGAGTTCCCACTACAACATTACTTACAATGTAGGGCTAAGGTTTAACTTTGCGTGGCAGTTGGCTTCCGAGGAAAGTGGCCCTCGCCACTCCTTATTCCAACATGGGCCAGCACCCAAGAGGTTGAAGTCATGGAACAGCTTCTTTTGTGCTGTTAAACTACACAACTACACAACTGCAGAATGGTAAACTACACAACTGCAGAATATATGATTGGTCAAAGCACCTGCAGTCAAGACCTCACACATTGTCTCGTCACCCCGACGAGTCCAAAAGGAACTAGAGAGTCGTGGTCAAACTGGTATTGACGCAATCACCTCTTGACTGATGTCGGGCGCTGCTATTCAAAGGATAATCAACTGACGGTTTGTTGTCGATAACTGTTTGAACACGTAAACTACACGGGAGGTTATCTCGATCGTAGTCAACTGGGGAAATGACAAATGGTGCGGCCTTTTAGAAACATACACCATTGTTACACGACGGAGCTGTATTCCGTGAACCGTGACCATGCGTGAATGTTTATTTCGGACGGAACAATGGCAATCCGTGATTTATCTATAGCCAAGACTATGCCGCTTTGAATGCACTAGGCTTAGTTCAGTAGTTAGAGTTCGGTGTCTACCAAAGAGTGGACGTGCTTATGAGGAACGTGGAAGTACAGAGACATAGCTGCTTTTCGAAGTCTGAAGATCTCCCAATCCGTTGGTGAGTAATTATGATGGTGAACAATATTTTGTTGAAACTTATTTAAAAGTAATTCTGGACAGTGGATAAACCAAACAGGTAAAAGCTCTGGCCAACAGTCCAACAGGTGTGTGGGTTTCGTTGGCATGCCAACAACCAGAGGCGTTTTTGGTGGTAGGCATTGCATTAGGCCATGTCTTCTTTGGCTTTGGGATACAAATTGTTTCGTGAATAACCTGTTGCGACACTACACGGTAGCATGGGAAACTAATGGGTGATTAAGCTTTACCCTCCTTTGCCTCCCCCTCCGATATCCTAAATAAGGACTTCGCCACCGTTTAACCAGTGCGAGTAGCCGGCTGCATCACTGACATGGCTGGGTGACATTGTCACCATAGGGAAGGACGCTCTCTCACTGGGCCATGATTCTGGACATTTGGGTAGTTTCGTACTCGGATGTATAGGTACGTCGCCATTTCGATATACGTGTCCCACCACCAGTCGACAGTCAAACATCTTTTGGCATGTGCGGCGCCCATACCAACAGAAGTCCAGTGTTATATACTATGTGACAATGGAGGCCAGAGTAAATATTTAACGGCACATGAAAACTTACCTAAAAAAACACATCAACATCACGACCTGAGAGGAACAGGCCGCCAACCGTCCACTTTTGGAGCCACACAACATACCGAGCAATGGCCTGCTTTGAGACAGACCGCCTATTCAACGAGGCGGAGAAACAGCAGATATAAAAGGAGAAGAAGAGGAACCAAGAACAAGCCTCCCTTCCATCCGAACCTCCTGCACCAAGATCTTCAGATCACTAATCGGGCTCCTGATATATATCCTGATATATATATATATATATATATATATATATATATATATATATATATATATATATATATATATATATATATATATATATATATATATATACAGGTTTCGTCGCCAGTTTTCGAACGAGTTGACCGTGTCAATGTTCCTGAGACACCTCTACCTCGATGTGGGTTGTGCATTTACCTTTTTCAGCCACAGACGTTGCGATGGCTCTAGCAACCTGACAGTTGGCCAACTGATTGTATCAGGTGCCACCTTTAGTCACAACGTCAGCTTTCCACAAACATGTACACCGAAAAGCGTGCAGTCTCGAAACAACTGGAGCAATATAAGATTAACGCAACATGGACGACAAAGCAACAGCCACTGGAGCGTAGAAGAGAGTCCCGATTAGTCCGCTATGCAGAACAAATAATTTATAGATTAATTATCCATACGATACAATACAATACAATTTTTTTAACCCATATTCATAGTAAATGCGATAACAATGTTTATATATATATATATATATGTGACCGTGTGATCGTGTGTGTGTGTGACCGTGTGTGTGTGTGTGTGTGTGTGTGTGTGTGTGTGTGTGTGTGTGTGTGTGTGTGTGTGTGTGTGTGTGTGTGTGTGTGTGTGTGTGTGTGTGTGTGTGTGTGTGTGTGTGTGTGTGTGTGTGTGTGTGTGTGTGTGTGCCATGCTCATATTTCCAACGCGTAATGTATCCATCTTGAAAACACTTTTTCCTCTTCTCTTCCTCTCATTGAAAACGTAAACACCCCACGTGTACAACAATGTAAACACCCCACGTGTACAACAATGTAAACACCCCACGTGTACATCAATGTAAACACCCCACGTGTACAACGATGTAAACACCCCACGTGTACAACAATGTAAACACCCCACGTGTACAACAATGTAAACACCCCACGTGTACAACAATGTAAACACCCCACGTGTACAACAATGCCTACAGCAATAGTCTATCGCGAGAACTTTTACCTCAACTTTACAGACAGGAAATATCTAGAATATAATTGTGAAACAAATTTGCTCATATTACCGAACCTTCCCCTGTGCTAATATGAGAATCCTCCACATGATTTGTCTCAATAGAAACACTGAGGTTAGAAACTTGTTCGTGTTCCTGACCCCACTGGTGTATTGCAATATGAGCAAAACACCAAACATGTTCGTGTTCCTGACCCCACTGGTATATTGCAATATGAGCAAACACCAAACATGGTCGTGTTTCTGATCCCACTGGTATATTGCAATATGAGCAAACACCAAACATGTTCGTGTTCCTGACGCCACTGGTATATTGCAATATGATCAAACACCAAACATGTTCGTGTTCCTGACCCCACTGGTATATTGCAATATGAGCAAACACCAAACATGTTCGTGTTCCTGACCCCACTGGTATATTGCAATATGAGCAAACACCAAACATGTTGTCTAGTGAAATATTTCATTTGTTGCAAGGACAATTTAAACATTTTGTATGATATTGATGTGGGATATTATAATATCAAGATATTAAAGATATAATCAGGTTGATACTTCAGTGCAATTTTTACCTGATGTAGTTTTTTTATATTTAAATATTTACGTGAATAACGTTTAACATCATTTCTTACGATTTCCGCATGTTTGACGAATGCGTAAAGATCATAGACGTGTAATCTATATCCACATAAATTGCGTTTTTCCATGAGTTTATTATTCTGTTAGACTGTGTCATATGCATGTAGTGTCAATTTCTCATCTTGAGGCTTGTGTATGTGTGTGTGTGTGTGCGTGCGTGCGTGCGTGCGTGCGTGCGTGCGTGCGTGCGTGCGTGCGTGCGTGCGTGCGTGCGTGCATGCTACATCATATCAGGCGAGGGAATATATACTTGGGCTTTAATCATGATCGTCACAGCCTTCTTCGCCAGGACACTAATAGCTTGACAGTTGAGCAACAAAGGTATTACTACAGATTTGATAATGACGTTGTTCGTTGTTCCGCCAGATATTTGCGTAGAACCTGCTATGCCAATGTGGCTACTTGCTGACATCACTAACTCATATTTTTGTAATGTAGACTCTGGTCGTTTTGCCTTCGTGGTCTTCGTACATTTGCATTGATTTTGTCATATTATGTCAAATGCAGACAATCGAAGACCGGTACGTCACGACGTGCCAGAGACAAAGCTTGAGAGAGTGACATTGTAAGAGTAACGACCATGTGGTTGAAGTTGGCGATCGTCGTGGTTGGCCTGTTGCAACTGTCAGGTAAAGCGTCGCTCTATTTCCAGTTTACACTGATGTCTACTTGTATACATGTCATGTCATATGATGCTGATGACCATATGTGCTTGTAAGCATTTCAAATAATATTTCGATACTTTTGCTTAAAGTAGATAATCATAACTTGGATATCGTCAAATAGATGCACGCACACATAAATATAACATCATCGCACATTCACTCAGTCGCCCAGTTGCTCACTCGCTCACTCGCTCACTCACTCACTCACTCACTCACTCACTCACTCACTCACTCACTCACTCACTCACTCACTCACTCACTCACTCACTCA
This sequence comes from Lamellibrachia columna, assembly GCA_963662155.1. Lineage (NCBI taxonomy): Eukaryota > Metazoa > Annelida > Polychaeta > Sabellida > Siboglinidae > Lamellibrachia > Lamellibrachia columna. The sequence continues at coordinate 29,481,112 of OY759269.1, forward strand.
CTCACTCACTCACTAACTCACTTACTCACTCACTCACTCACTCACTCACTCACTCACCCAGTTGCCCACATACCCACTTACCGCCGCCCGCCCGCCCGCCCGCCCGCCCGCCCGCCCGCCCGCCCGCCCGCCCGCCCGCCCGCCCGCCCGCCCGCCCGCCCGCCCGCCCGCCCGCCCGCCCGCCCGCCCGCCCGCCCGCCCGCCCGCCCGCCCGCCCGCCCGCCCGCCCGCCCGCCCGCCCGCCCGCCCGCCCGCCCGCCCGCCCGCCCGCCCGCCCGCCCGCCCGCCCGCCCGCCCGCCCGCCCGCCCGCCCGCCCGCCCGCCCGCCCGCCCGCCCGCCCGCCCGCCCGCCCGCCCGCCCGCCCGCCCGCCCGCCCGCCCGCCCGCCCGCCCGCCCGCCCGCCCGCCCGCCCGCCCGCCCGCCCGCCCGCCCGCCCGCCCGCCCGCCCGCCCGCCCGCCCGCCCGCCCGCCCGCCCGCCCGCCCGCCCGCCCGCCCGCCCGCCCGCCCGCCCGCCCGCCCGCCCGCCCGCCCGCCCGCCCGCCCGCCCGCCCGCCCGCCCGCCCGCCCGCCCGCCCGCCCGCCCGCCCGCCCGCCCGCCCGCCCGCCCGCCCGCCCGCCCGCCCGCCCGCCCGCCCGCCTGAATGTTGACTATGCGACTTCTTGCAGATGCATGTAGCAGACGTAGCTCAAATCAAGGTTAGTTATATATATATATATATATATATATATATATATATATATATATATATATATATATATATAATAAATGATATTAATGTATATATATATATATATAATAGCTCTCTCATTTTGTGTGTTTATTTTAATCCATTTTGTATTTGGTGGATTGACTAACGAAATGTCTAAGAAAATAAAGCAAGGGAGTTGATCTGATAATATGTTTATTAATATACCAGATGTAGCTGTGGCTGTTAATCTCTGACATTTACAGAATATATTATCAATTAGGGGTATACGAACACCATTTAACATTATGCATCTTGAAACAGTCCTAAGTGACATACGATCACTACAATTTGCTTGGGCTCAGGCTGCTAGAATTTACAAAATCTGTAGATGGTTTGTTCCATTCATTTATTGTCCTCTGTGAGAATGAGTACTTTTCGATATATGCAACCTACACTGATCCTTCACTAATATTACTTTGAGTCATCTAGTTCTACTGTCTTTCTTAAATAAATATTTCTATCAATATCTTCAAGCCCATTCAATGTCTTAAAATCTTTGTTTTGATCTCCTCTTAACCTCCTTGTATCTATGATTGTTAAATCATATTCTCTTAGGCCTTCTTTGTGACAAATGTCTCGCAGTTCTGGAATCATTTCAGTTGCTCTCCTGTATATTCGTTCTAGCGTATCAATAAATAATCGTGCGAAGTTACGGTTCTGTCAAATTCCAGGTACGTGCAAGCGCATAGACCACTGTGACGAGTGCCCGGATCCTGACGTGCAATGCGTTGCCTGTGGTGTCGGTCAGATGATGTCACCCGACAGAAAGAAATGCGTCGGTAGGCTTGCATGGTTCATCGGTTCCGCTCCCTATATTTCCACAATGATGGGTTAGGGGCTGGTCACAGTTGTCGACAGTTTTATATTCGTACAAAGCGTACTAATTCTCGTACCTTATTAGTACTTAAAACTGTTGATAATTTTCCAGAGTGAAAAATATATTGCTGTGACAATGTTATGATCCAGTGCATGTACATACGGTAATGACCATCACAATATGTTTGCAAACATTTATTTCCAATAATTATGTTGAAGCATTGTATTTTTGTAACAAATCCATGGTATCATATTGATCATTGTTGTCCTCGAAGTTATGAATTTCCATGACGTCAGACTGTATTGCAGCGCCACGCCATGACTGGTTACGCCATTTTTAAGCAGAATAGTTCCGCAACATTCACCACGCGGCGCTGCATGACACAACTGTGGTCATATTTCGCATTGACCACCTACCCGCATTAGTATGCAATCAGTGTAAATGTATATACGTACGACGGGTCACTTGCGTGACAAGCAACTGCTTTTTCAAGTGTATACTAGGCTCGTGCGTGTCGAACAGAGCGCCTCAAAAGGAACTCGCCGTGCAAGCTGTGGTCAATTGATTGGATCTCGCGAGGCTTTGGCACATTTGCTAAAATATTCGTGTTGCACTTTAAACGAGTTGTAAAGTGATGATTCTATGTTATCTGCATGCCATTTGTCGTTGTAAAAAACATTTTTAAACCGCACAGAACCGCAAGGAATATATCATACACCCGAAGAATGGTAAAATAGAGAACAATCCATAAGGCAAGCACGAACGCACGCACGCACGCACGCACGCACGCGCGGACCTACGCACGCGCACACACAAGCATTCTACTTCGTTATAGTGAATACATCTAAGATGTTCTAAACTTATATTCACAACGACGAGTTTCCATTAGATGTTTCAGCGTGTGATGGCAGTACAGCGTTTCTGACTGCATCGGAAGGAACGTTTGGCATCAAAAAGACACAATACGTAAACAACATGGACTGTAGTTGGAAGATCAAAGTGAAGACCTCCCAGGTAAACGATTCTATAGCTGCACATTTTATATAGAGACGGTTCGGTAATATGAGCTTACTGGTAATATGGACCGCTTCAATCATAACTTAGAAATGGTACACCATATGTTGTCATCTTGCGATTACTTGCTGAGTTAAGGAGTGAGGCAGACCCCGCAGGCACTATTTGAATGGTAAGACAACACAATTTACAAATATTTACGTGAATAACGTTTAACAACATTTCTTACGATTTCCGCATGTTTGACGAATGCGTAAAGATCATAGACGTGTAATCTATATACACATAAATTGCGTTTTTCCATGAGTTTATTATTCTGTTAGACTGTGTCATATGCATGTAGTGTCAATTTCTCATCTTGAGGCTTGTGTATGTGTGTGTGTGTGTGTGTGTGTGTGTGTGTGTGTGTGTGTGTGTGTGTGTGTGAGTGTGTGTGTGTGTGTGTGTGTGTGTGTGTGTGTGTGTGTGTGAGTGTGTGTGTGTGTGTGTGTGTGCCATGCTCATATTTCCAACGCGTAATGTATCCATCTTGAAAACACTTTTTCCTCTTCTCTTCCTCTCATTGAAAACGTAAACACCCCACGTGTACAACAATGTAAACACCCCACGTGTACAACGATGTAAACACCCCACGTGTACAACAATGTAAACACCCCACGTGTACAACAATGCCTACAGCAATAGTCTATCGCGAGAACTTTTACCTCAACTTTACAGACAGGAAATATCTAGAATATAATTGTGAAACAAATTTGCTCATATTACCGAACCTTCCCCTGTGCTAATATGAGAATCCTCCACATGATTTGTCTCAATAGAAACACTGAGGTTAGAAACATGTTCGTGTTCCTGACGCCACTGGTATATTGCAATATGATCAAACACCAAACATGTTCGTGTTCCTGACCCCACTGGTATATTGCAATATGAGCAAACACCAAACATGTTCGTGTTCCTGACCCCACTGGTATATTGCAATATGAGCAAACACCAAACATGTTCGTGTTCCTGACCCCACTGGTATATTGCAATATGAGCAAACACCAAACATGTTCGTGTTCCTGACCCCACTGGTATATTGCAATATGAGCAAACACCAAACATGTTGTCTAGTGAAATATTTCATTTGTTGCAAGGACAATTTAAACATTTTGTATGATATTGATGTGGGATATTATAATATCAAGATATTAAAGATATAATCAGGTTGATACTTCAGTGCAATTTTTACCTGATGTAGTTTTTTTATTGTTGATTATTCATATCTAAGGTGTATATAATGTTACCCAAGTGGGTATCGAGTTATCACTCTTGGGGAAATTAAAAACGGTGAGACAATCCAAAATAGCCACCGTCGAATCGTGAAAATCATCTTCTCAACCAAATAGGATACAAACGTGATTAAAATGTCTTTTTATACGTTTTCAGACATGTTAAATGCGATGCCACTATTACAAAAAAGCAAGATGGCGGCTACATGTTTGCTAAACATGGGTGCCGACGATGCGACAGACAACTATATTTCAAATTCGACAGGCAGATAACATAACAATTGACGTTCCCTGTGTTATCAGATGTGGAGAATCACGTAATATCATAATTAAAAAAACACACAATTATAACAACATGTTGCATGTTGTATTATTATTAAGTATCTGTGAACAATACAAAAACGGGCATATCGTATATATTTATAAACTGAGTATCCAGTCACCGCAATGTATTAGATAAGCAAATTTTACTCACCTTCATCAAATTTTTTTATTCACCTTCATCAAATTGTTTTACTCACTTCAATAAAATTGCTTGTTAATTTTCTAAGCATCAGTCTTCCTCATCGTCATACTCCCTAAGCTCATCTTCTCCTCTCATTTAGGCATTCGTGCTCACCCTGGCAGGAACACATTAGTGTGCACGCTGTTGCTGAAGTAGCATGACGTTCCGTATGACGTCTGTCTTTGACATGTGCCTTCATAAGTTTGAGCAACCCTATTGGAACTATGAAGATATCAGCAGGGGCAGTAGTGCATTGGACCACTCCTTCTGCGACCAACCGTACGTAGTAGGGTCTAGCACTGGCGTGTTTGGGTCCAAGGAATGTGGCCAAATTGCAACTTGAAGATGGGCTCTGACCATATTTTCTTGGAAGGCTTCACTTATGGGAAGCAGTGAACATAGTTTTGGTGTGCTGGCCTTGCTTCTACCAACTTTGGAAGACTACCTTCTTTGGTGTGCTTCCGTCATTGAATAACATCTAAGCTGACCATAGCAGGCCAGCATGAAGTGTGTCGCTTGTTTCATGACATCCGAAGGTTGTGCGCCGCTGCTGCCTAAGAAATTGAGTGAATGTTCACCAGACCTAATAATTTTAAGCACTGCGGCCTATCGCAACCTGTGAGGAGGCCTCAGAGCCAGTGTATCTGGGTCGATGGAGCTGTTTTTATGCTGTTGCGTTGTTGTCCTGGACATTTCCCACATGAATTTGCGAAACCATTAGAACATTGCAGGATATACTGCACTGTTGACAGAAATCCAACAAACGGTGAATATATTGGTGTCATCCGCAACAACCGGTACCAACCTCTACAAGTTAAACTCTCTGTACATTTAGAATGCCGCCCTCCTCCAGCGTGGTAGCCATGTCCTGAAGTTTGTGTACATAACCACTTGTGATCTCTACTGAAACAGGGTCACTGCCAGTGACGACCAGCTTATGCTTTTGCATGTCAGCCTTGTGTGAATTGTCAGCAGCTAGCGCCAAATGATTGCATTAATTGTATGAATTGCATAGGTAACCATGGAACCGGACGAGGTAGTCGTGTACAATCCCAGATGATGACAATACACATAGGACAGCGCATCCATTGAGGAATGTCGCCTGTGCATCTTGTTCAGCCACTCCCCTTTACGCTTCACATTGAGCGCAATCTTGAGATTGACTTTTGTTTTGGCGTCCCTCATATTTTCAACTGATTGTTCCCTGGTCGTGTATCCTGCAATGTTCTCATGGGTTCGCCAGTTCAAGATCGAGCCGTGTATCACAGGTTGTGATACTGTGGCTACATACTTTAGCACTGGCAAGGCTGCAACTCTTAAAGTTCTTACATCTGGACAACATTAACGTAACACCAGCAACACCGACGAACAACCTCCGGATGTCACGGAACACCGGATGTCACGGAACAACACCTGATGTCACGGAACAATACCGGATGTCACGGAACAACACACTTCATGATGACTTGTTATGGTCAACATAGCACGCCAACTACTGTGATATTTCAAAGTTGGTAGACTCAAGGTCAGCTCACAAAAACGTTTTTCATTACCTCCCACAGGTGAAGCCTTTCAAGAAAATTTGGCCATCTTCAAGCGACAATTTGGCTACATTCCTTGGACCCACACCCGCTAGTGCTAAAACTTACTGCATACTGTTGGTCGCAGGAGGAGGGATCCAATGCAATCAGCCAAACTACTATCCCTGCTGATATCGTCATAGCCCCAACAGGGTTGCTCAAGGTTATAAAGTGCACATGTCGAAATCAGTAATGTTCTCATGGGTTCGCCAGTTCAAGAAAACATATAATACAAATTTAATCACGATTGTATGTTATCTAGTTGCGAAAATATGATAATACGTTGATCGGCACGATTCTGTGGTGGACATCTTGGGTTTTCTAACTTTATTCAATTTCCCAAGGGTGAGAACCCCACACCAACATAGGTATCGTTGTGTATATGTTATAGATGAATAATCAACAATAACAAAAAACTATATCAGGCGAAAAGGGGTTACCCCCTCGGCTGCCTGAGTAATCTACCATAATCTACGTGTGGTCTGTCACAGTTTGTTTCGACATGTTTACACTGCTGGTATTTGCACAGAAATTGTCTTCATAGTTTGTCATCTTCTGTGATAATTAGTACGTTATTATACCAAATATACACTGTACCATTGTACATTCACTGAAGTTACACCGCATATAGTATTCTTCTGTGCGTGGGCCATATACTTTCCTCACTTGTCTGATGCATATATTTCCCGCGTGCAGTGGCACCCTTCAGTTGATTAATTGACCAATAGGTGTTGCACAAACCAATCCACTGAACGAACCATACGTTGATACTGAATATGACATGCTCGTTTGCAGATAGTTAAATTGAACTTCCTCACGTTCGACGTTGAGCTGGCCAACACCTGTACTAAGTATGACACTCTTAGAGTGTACGACGGTGTGGATAACTCAGCGCCATCTCTAGCCACGCTCTGCGGACAGACAGTGCCGGGAGACGTCGTTTCCAGCAACAATTACCTATTTGTGCATTTTAAATCTGACAATTCAATCACACAGAATGGCTTCCAAATTAAGTATACGGCCATACTTCGCAGTAAGTGTTACCTCGCTGAAAATATACCCATCGATACTTATTCAATTGAATTTCCAAATATGTTTGTATTATCAATGTCATCATCTGTTGGAATCAGCTCCAGCTCGTTTCAAGCGGAGTCTCCATATTGCCTCCTTTGAAAAAAGTGTAATTTTTATAGAGTATATAAAGTATATACCATGGACAGATTCACAACGAAAAAAGGCAGGTGAATATAAACAATTGCATAGTTGATGTGCGAACTCTGTAACCCAACCTAGGACTCATGACGACTGGAAAGATGGTGGTGTTGTTTGCATCCGCAAGAAAGGATAACAGGAAAGGTGTACTGCCAGATAAGTTTGAACCGAATACGAGCTGTGGTAGATAGCGAAATGCGTGACGAACTAGCAGGCCAAAATGCTCACGTCCCGAGCAGCGTAGCATCGAGAAATGTCAAGAATAACAATTACCCATCGCAATCAGCTTTATGGACTTCACCAAAGCGTTTGACAGCATCCATATACCACCAATCGAAAAAATATTATATGTTGTATAAAAACAGACGTTGGCTTTATCAACCGGTTCTACGGCATGACCAGTGTCAGACAAGGCTGCATCCTTTCTCCCCTTCTCTTCACGGTGGCCACCAACTGGATTTTACATCTGGCAGAAAAGGCTGTTAAGACGTTGTGTGGTTGAAGAGGAGTAGCCTACTTTGTCGATGACATTGCTGCCC
>OY759269.1:29493800-29496300 GCA_963662155.1 Lamellibrachia columna
GTTCTCCTACATTGCCAGGTTCAACTATATAGCCACGTTCTCCTATGTAGCCATCTTCTCCTACATAGCCACGTTCTCCTATATGTCCACGTTCTTCTAAGTAGCCATAATCATTCGAGCAGAATGGGGAGTTGTCAAGGGGCATCAGCACAATCTTTTTTTATGGAGACACACGCAACACGTTTTTTGGATCATGCCCCCCTACCCTTAGCTTGGTATTTATGTCATGCTCTTGTTCAATTATGTGTCACGTTTGTGTCTCCGGGCATATATACTTAAACACAATTTCCCAATGATGCAGATTTGCATCCTAAATGGTAAAACGTTGTGTTGCGCTTTGAAGTCCATAATTATTGTACATGACGGGTCAATAATTACCGTGGACCTCCACAACCCTAAGGCCGATCCAGTAGTGCTTGTGTTTGTAAAAGATAATTGTGTTTGATGTAAATCGATGTGTGTTTGATATGAATGTACACTTTTCATGAGCGTTTTTCGTATAGCCTGCGATGCACACTGCAGCAAGTGTGTTGCCAATGAAGAAGGTTGCGACTCGGGCAATTGTGAACACGGCTACACACTCCATGCTACAACCAAGACATGTATACGTGAGTACACACATCGCGTGTACTCATGAGTATGCACGGTACATGTACATATGAGCAGACACGGCATATGTACACACGAGTATGCACAACACATTACACGTGAATATTCATAACACACGTACATATACACATATACATATACACATCATGTGTACCCGTGAGAACATACAACACACATATACATTATTATTGATATTAACTATTTTTACAATGTTCACTTAACCAGCTAATATTCGCAACAAGTATTAATATTATTTATTTTCAACGATTTTCACTTGTAATAAACTTGTTGAACAAATATTCAGTTATCTCGATTTGTTCCATAATGAGATAAAACAGTGGGTTTCGGAATGTAGTGCATAGTCCTATATGAATTATGAAAGTGCAGGTATGTTGATGTTTCGGTATGACCGTTATCCGCCTGTCAACAGCAAGTGGGAGATCTATGATTTCATATGGTGTGCGGAAGGTAGATGAAGATCTGGCGCTGCGGGTCTCGTGACTCGGCCGGGACAAAAAATGTCGACGGGTGTTCCCTCTCTTGGTGGGAGGGTATTTCAATATTAGGGTATATTAACTTAAGTATGGTGTACTCTCTGCAGATATAAAAAACTATACTGTTTGGCCGTAGGTTTTGGCCAGAAATCGGCAGATTGTGAGACTATGCCACAATTTAAGAAGAATGTTTTTTTAGCGCAAAACGGGAGTCTTGAAACTTCTGAATAGTGTCCACGTCGTGAACTTCTTACTGATTGTGTGGAATGTCATGCAGCGTGCGCCGCCAACTGCAGGGTCTGCAACTCAAAAGGCCCCGGAAAATGCGACCCGGGTCAGTGTGCTCGACGCTATGCCTACGACCCTAGTTCAAATTCTTGTGTTGGTGAGTAGTGTCACTTTCTTGACCAGTTTGTATTGTTTAGATTGCACGTTACTTCCAGAACTCCTTCATATTATAACATTGTAATCATGTGAGAATTTGTTTTCCTATCTTCTTCTTGTGCTTCTGCAAATGTTATATCGTGAACGCATCTAATAAAGTTACATTAATGTCTGAATTGACTGCTAGCATATCAATTCATAATACTGGGAACTTGCAGATTTCTGGCGGCCACTACCTTATATTATGCAGGGGAAAGTAAAATATCTCACAGAGGGAATAAAAAATAATGTCATGGACTCACTGTTATAACTATAATCTGAAAATGGTATCCCGGGCGGTAGTTCTGAGAGCACCGACCGAGTATTACTACTAGGCTCCAACAAAATTATTGTACATAACTACGGACACCTAGCTTTCAGCTACGTAGTATATATGGAACGTCCACATATGTTTCGTCATAATATGCCCACCCCAGTGGTATTTTTTTTATGTACGAGCGGTCCACGTGGGACCCGGGGAAATATCAGCCCCATACCTGCGAAACTGACGGAGATATGAGGGAACAAATAGATAACGCATTCCTTTTCAATATAATATTATTATTTCAAGTATGGTTTCAGCCTGTCCAGTCGACTGTGAAGAATGCACTTACAACACTGGCCTCACCCAGCCAGAGTGCAAAGTGTGTTATGGTCCACGTGGCGTCAATAGTGACGAGAGCTGCTCAGGTGAATACAGGTGCCACTGTCCACAATGCACGGTCGTAGCTTCCGTACCACCAAAAACTGGTACCCATACAACATAATATAACTTCATCAATTTTGTGTCCAATAACACATTCTTTGGTAAGCATTTGCTTCACACGATGCATGATAAATATGAAACATTTTACATGGATACCTTTAATGTCCTCGATTTTGTTGAGGTTAGAGTACAGATCCAGTAGTCGGCCTTGTTGCTACAGACACACTAGACATATTGTTTCTTGTTTTATCTTAAAGGGAAAGCACAA
>OY759269.1:29498800-29513800 GCA_963662155.1 Lamellibrachia columna
TTGCGGACAGAGTAGGTTGCTTGCAAACAATTGTTAAAATTAATGGTAGAAATATAAAATATAGACGTGCAGCGGACGCTGACGGACATTGATCCACCCATCGTATAGAGTTGTGACCCACCAATGTTGGAATTTGACGCACTACCGAGTCATTGTTCTTATGGACATGACTCACATTTGACTCAAACATATTCTATGATTTATATCATGCCGACGGGTGAACTTGATCTCGGCCACGATGACGCACGACATCGTGTCGGCCGACAAATCTGAACAAAATCGGCCTTTACTCCTCGCACAGCGAACAGTCAGTGGACGTTCACGAAAGTGCATTGCCAGCGACGTCAATGTGCAGAAAGTCTGCTTCGTGTTCCTCTGCCAAGCTCAGTCTAGGGACCAGCCGTGATACAGCATTGTCGGCTGTTATTCCCAAATAAAAAGGGCAGGTCACTATTTTACATCCGAAATCAAGCCATACAAATAAAGTGCCAGTGATGTTGTTATAGCCATGGACTATTTGTACAATAAAACATATTCTGAACAGGGAAAGGAAATATTTGTGGACTACGACACGAAGTCATAGTTCGAATTGTGGTAACTCTTTTCCCAGAAGCAGAATAAGGATATTCGCACTTTTTACAAGCCAATTGATAACCATTTGCAGCCTGTGGCGGTAACTGCGACAGCTGCGCCACCAACGGAGCCGGGAAGTGTGACAAGGGCAAATGTCACCCATGTTACGGACTCGACGGTGCTACCAAAACATGCAAACGTGAGTAGAAACACTCGACGCCATATTGCATTGAAACAGTTTGGATTGAATTGCAAACCTACTCAACTAAAAATGATTCAGTCATACTATTATTACAAAAACGTGTAATGCGCCACATATCCGGGACCAGCAAGTTCACTGGCGCGTGCAATCATTAAAACACACACTATACATGAAAATATAAGAATATTTAATATAAAATAGAGTATTTGAGTGCAGTTAATAAATAAATAAGCATACAAATAAATAGATAACAAAAATACCTACGATTCATGGTCTCCTGTCACTGGTATTATTATTATTATTATTATTATTATTATTATTATTATTATTGTTATTATTATTATTGCTATTATTATTATTATTATTATTGTTAAAAGTGTCTTTCGCAGTCGCGACAGCCAGCTTGCTCGAGCAGCTGTAACGAATGCTTACACTTCTCTTGTAATGTTCTGTGTAATTTGCACCACATGTTTTGTTTATGGCGATCCGACGCAGCTGCTCCAGGTCGGCCCTGGTCTTCAGTCAATCTGCTGCAGGGCGGTGTCGAGGGAGCTGGGGAGGACGGTTCTGGATCGGCTGCGATAACCATGGAGTCCGTCCGTTTGGTAGTTGGTAGACATTGCTTGTTTTGCAAGCGCCTTCTCGTCCAAGCACAGAATGTGGTCGCCATCGCATGTCCATCACATCTGTTCTTATTTGACGACACCGGCACCGTTTATACAACTTCACGTTGCTTATTCTCTGTGGCCAGTGAACCCCGACGAGTAAGCTGAGCTGCTTCAGATGGAAGGCATCTTGTTTTTCCGTTTCCTACCCCGAGACCACATGAAAGAGACCACAAAGAGACCACATGAAACGGAAAGCGGTGACCGCTAGCATTTTTCGGATAGACAGGTCCTCAACGTCTCCGAGCAGGGATCCAAGTTTCTTGGTCTTTCTCCATTGTTCAGCAACACTGTCGGTTTCACGACTGATGGTTGTAAGCTCCGTTTTGTCGAGGTTGACGAAACAGGAACCAGTCGCCCAATGATGTTGGCGTGATCTCGTTGACTTTGCACAGGGACATGTGGTCGGTCGAGATGAAGTCGACGTTGTCTGCGTATATTGCCTCGCTGGGTAAGTTTTTGTCGGCCGGTGGTCAGCGTGGGAGACATCCGCGCAACGTCCGAAGGCCTGCTTCGATGTACACAATGAAGAGTACCGGCGACAACGAGTCCCCTTGTGGAGTTCCGACTGTCGAGTTGAATGGGGCAGACAGGGCATCATCATCCCTGACGGTGATTTTCGTCTCCAATAGTAGAAGCCGTATAATTCGGAAATTGTCAGTGTTGAGGAACGAATACAAAATATCCAGGACTTTCTTTCGACGGATTGTATTTAACGCATGTGATAAGTCGATATCCAGTATTTCGATCACGTACTTGTATCGAAAACCGCTTTGGGATAGTGAAATGAAGTCATTCACCGGGTCGGAGATCTGATGCAATGTGATGAGAGATTATATCTTTCGTAGAGTCGTCAGCAGGACTATTGTTCTTAGGCTCTTTAAAGGTCCAAGCAGGTTGCCGGGTTTCTGCCGTGCTATCAGTACCCCTTGCCTATTTCCAGTGGAATATGTTTCTGGAAGACTTCGTTGAGTCAAGTGTTTAGACTCGTCGTGCACCGTCAGCTTAGAGTGTTGTCGTCAGGCGAACGGCTTTAAACATCTGTAAGCGTTCTATCTCTTTAGTCCGTTTGTCCAGAAACGACGACGCGTTTTCCAGAGACCTCTTGCGCATTTCGTAAAGAATTTTACTGCGTCTTTTCCGTAGCTTCTTGCGTTTCATATTATCCTTCGTATTTTCAATTCGTAGCCGCAAATCTGTCCGCTCTCTTGACATGGATTCGATGACTGAGTCGAAAATTCCTTTGTTCGCAACTAGTTTTGGTCGTAGGCTGAAAGTCTTGTTGGCAGCTGCCTTGAGTATTTTGGTTATCGAGTCCCACGTCGTCTGTGGAAAGGACTTATCCAGTCGAGCGAGATTATTGGAGACCGACTCCCGATATGCTTCGCGCAAATTGTCCCGACCGCTAAGACGCTCAACGGGAAATCTCTCCAGTTTCGATTTTCTGCCAGGTCCGAATGTTCCGAACATCCTGTCTAGCTTGAATCTAGCGACAAGGATCCTATGATCACTGTTAATCTGTCCTCCGTTGAAAGGTCGAGCGTCCGTCAGTAGTTGCTGGTGGATGTGTTCACAGGGGATGTAGTCGAGCGGGTTGTAGATTACGACGACTCTAGCAGAGGTCTTGCCTTTTCGATGTCATGTCCATGTGGATTTGTGTCGTTGAAACAAATTGAATGTTTCACAGGAGTGGGTCAATAATTCACCCATCATATTTCTACATCCCCGTTCGTGGCTTCCGACGCATCGTTCACAGTACGTGCGTGTGCCGGCCTTCGCGTTCCAGTCACCGACGATAAAGTCCATTGTACCCGAAGCGACACATGAGTATGTCGTCGAAATAGTTGAGTAGAACTCGTCGGTTTCGTCCGCGCATGAGGATTTCGCAAATACAGTCAGTTGTAGGACTGAAACTCGGTTCCACACCTTCCAGAATTTTATATTCTGTTGACCAGCTTCGTGTGAATTACAAAACCTTGTCCGTAGTGGTGTGAGTCTGCCGAGAGTTATAGTAATAATAAATAAATAAAGAAAATACATACAATTAATTATCTCAAGTCACTGTAACATAACATATAGTAAGCATAAACACGCGGAGCATATTAAGTACTGTCGAGTCTCGCTACTAAGGGAGATTAGTCGCGAGAAGACTGTACTACCGGTGCTGTATTTTTTAAAAAGAACACAATTTAACAAGATTGCCATCCAAAGCAAAACCCCATAATGGCAAATGGACAATGAAGCCATAGCGTTTTGTGAGTTTAACGATTGTTAATTTTTGGGTAATTCATCCTTCTGAGGTGTCAACTTTGTGCTAAGACATTCACGCTGCAAGTTAATGTGTTCCAGTTGTGGTTCGTCCTTTGTGGTCCTGCAGCTTTGCGAACTTTCTGCTTTCTCCTTACACCGGTGCTCCATTCTTACCGTCATTATGTTATAATACATGTACCTCTATTCATAGCTTCCTTTGGATTTTATAAATTTTTTTTAGCTGTGTTGCCACTTTGTTATTGGTTTGTCATGTCCAGTACGCTTATTTATTTTCTACAAAATTTGGTTGTTTGATATTTTTAATTTTTTGCGTGATAGTTTGTTTGCCAAAGCAAGAATAAAATGTTTTAATGCGTGTCTTTAAAATGCAAGCAACATAGTAAATAAGAAATGCGAATAATACATTATGGTAGAAAATACTTACCTTCACATAAGGGAACACGTGATATTTTAGAAACGGTACTGATAAACGTTTACTTCCACATGCCTAGTCATATTTCTATCAACAAACTGACAGGATGCTTCCGAAAATCCAATCTAGAGAAATGCGATTTTCTGGGAAATAATGAAACATATCTCTTTTGGAAGGTTGCTTTGCATATTTCTTTCAAACTGCTTTACGGTGTCGTCACTTTCAGAGTGTCCAGACAAATGTGCCATGTGCGAATATGTCAACAATCGGGCAGAGTGCACAAGTTGTGACGATCATTTTGGTCTCACAACTAATGACAAGACGTGCGCAGGTACATATTCATACTTTCTTTCTGTACTCGGCCGCAACATAGTGAAGACAACATAGTGAAGAGAAAATGCATTAACAACTATTTGGGGGTAGCAAATTCAACAACTTGTTTCCTGGAAAAGTTTGGACTTAATCGCAACCAACTGTGAGAATAAATAAATACTTTTTATAGTGTCTTGTACAATATGCGCAAAACATTGTTGAATTTGGTAAGTTGCACGAGAGAGAGAGAGAGAGAGAGAGAGAGAATGGGGGGAGTGAGCATGTGAGTGAGAGGGAGGGACAAGGTTAGGGAGGGAGGGGGAGGGAGGGACAAACAGAGGGAGCGAGAGAGGAGATAGTAGATGTTTTGTTCGCTGTGGCAATGTCTAAATCTAAATGTTTGACATGGAAGCGATGATTGACATTTTGATTGTTTTTTTTCTGAAAGGTAAAGTTATAAAGTGCCTAGAACAAAAGGGGAACACGAATATGCAAACAAGGTTAAACATACGTTCATATATTTTGTCGGTCGCTCTATATCATATAAGAAAACAATAATGAGGAAAACATAATTACAACCCGTGATAACACAAACATATATGTACTTTACCAGTTGCAACATATGTTTAAATAATAATCATTCAATTCCCAGAGCAAGTATAGCCGTACTCACACTTTTTGCTAGGCATTTTATATAAATTTTCCCGCTATATTTGTAGTCTGTGATACCAACGGAGCATGGAAGTGTGACCCGGACAAATGTCACGAGCGCTACGCACTCGACGGTGCCAGCAAAACATGCAAACGTGAGTACAACATTGCTATTTTATATGTGCTTTATTAACCAAACATTCAGAGAGTTTGGGCACTTTCGTGATACGAAACACCAACTAGCTGCGTGTCAGTTAGCCAGTGAAAATCGCCATACATTCCCTTTACGTCAAGCGTCTATATGTTTATACATTTATTTTCGCCATCTTTCCAACATGTCTTTGTCAGTACTAGTGACCTCCTAGTATGATGACGTCATCGTAGTCGTGCGTAAGTTTGTTGTTCTCCTCATTTCAGTTGACCGCTGCCTCCGTCTTCCGTATCAGACTTCTTTCACGTGTCTTCTCCATCCGTGTGTCATTCTTATTGTCAGTATGTCAGGACGTCATTAATACCGACGAAGTCGTCTTGAGAAGATGTCGAAAACTTCTACTGAGATAAAAAACTTTTGGATATGTAAAAAAAAACGTTTCAACTTGACAAAGAACTGTCCAGAGAAATGTTTAATACTTCTAAGGATTACATCGTAAACAACCTCCGTGTTTTTTACCACCTCATCCAACATGAAAGGTTGACACATAAAAGCACAGAAAAGTACACTTATTTTCAGTGTGGTCCCCAATTTGTTGCGTGCTAACACTGGTACACATAAGTTTTTCCTACTGTTAACAAAATAAGGGTGTTTGCCCTGTCCCCCCTGGTGGGTACCCCGCCACCTTGCACGCAATTTTACCCAAACAAAACATTGTACTATTGTTCTTGCTGTATCCCGCAGCGTGCAACAGCGCCTTGGAGAATTGCTACAACTGCGCGTTCGATGCGTTTGTCTGCGCCAGTTGTTCGTCGTCGTATCAATGGAATAGTAGCACGAATGAATGCAGCGGTAAGTTAAAGCACTTCACATACTGACTTACTTGAGGTTAATGTATAGGCCATAGTGACCCCTCGATGTCCTCCGAGAAGTTGCATCCCTCTATTCTGTTATATTTATAGCATGACGCGCTGCGGTCAACAGCGGGAGCCCAGTATCATTCCAGGTCTGGTCACTCCACCTCTTCAGTGGCCTTCATCTCTTCCGATGTCCTCTGCAATCTTGTTTGAATACTTGCCTAACGATGTTGTGTCTTTGCATACGGTAAACGTGGCCAAACTATCTGAGCATTCTGTGTCTGATGACATATGTGATGGATTCAGGGGTAAACGTGTCCTCTCTGATCTTGATATTGTGTAGACTGTCTGCCCTGGTAACATCTCTAATAGCCCACAGGCAGCGCATCTCAACAACCTCAAGAGTTTGTGTCTCCTGTCCAAGCCACCGAACCATATATTGCTATTGGCAATGTAAGCGCCAACTGTTCACTGGTAAGCTAAAGCACTTCAAATATTACCCGAATAGTACCGCCAATTTCAGCCACACCTATTCACAGGTAAGATAAGACACTTTAATACGCAAATGTGTCAATATGGCAGCAACTCTAATTACCAAAGAAGACGGAACTAAAACACATGTAGGTTTGTACAGTTGTGAAACAAATAACGAGTTGAACAAAGTGTGCAACATTAATGCAAATGTGTTTGTTGTAGTTGCCGCAGGCGAGATGTCCAGTTTGTTGCACGGCGGACTCTGTGTGAACACGTACATGATGACTGCATCCTTGGTCGCCTACTTCGTCAGTCGACCAATGCTGTAATCCGCCAACACGAGTTAGAAGAAGGAAACTCCGAGCGACAACAACGGCGTTATATTAGCATGCGTGTTGTTTTAGTAGGATTAAGCATAACATTAAACACTCCCTGGAAAGATGTGTCAGTAGTCCCAACACATATATGGGCACTGCACAGCTGCTACACCAGGCAAACACGCACGCAGGCACGCACGCACGCTCGCACGCACATGCACACGTACGCGTATTATAACAACACAACTGTTTATTCTAAGGGACGCCAATATTTAAATGGTTGTATGTTGATAATAATAAACACACACACACATGCACGTACGCACACACGCACGCACGCACGCACGCACAACACACACACACACACACACACACACACACACACACACACACACACACACACACACACCAATACACTGTACAGTAGAAAGTAATCTAGTGTGCACAGAGATCGAACGGTCTATACGTAGTTTTAGTTAAGGTCCAACTCATACAGGCAGTGAGAAGTTTCATACGGGCAACATGTTTTGACAACTGGTTTGCCTTAAGATTGCCGTCAATAGAGTGAGGATATCCGGACAACCACTGAATTTGTGAATGAAGTTCGTTGTTAAAATTACAGCGTTCCAATTATTTGATTTTCAAGTCGTGAAGCGGTTGTTTTGGAATATCGACGAAAAATAAACTAATTATGATTATTATTATTAGTGTTATTATTATTATTATTAGTAGTAGATGAAGCTGTTCTTTGCTTAAATTAATTTTAGTAGTACATATTAAAATTGAAGATTCAAAAAGATCTGATACGGGCAGAGGAGATCTTTCATACGGGCAATTTGCCCATATTAGAGGCCGTGAAATAGCGCTGGGTCTTAATTTATAGCTATATCCGTAGCTATATATATATAATATATATATATATATATATATATATATATATATATATATATATATATATATATATATATATATATATATATATATATATATATATATATACATAGCTATATATATATATATCCATTTATGCAATAACCAACACAAGTCTGATGTAGTAGAGATTGAAAAGGGCCAAATAAATGACGTTTTATTGCAAAGTGGACTGCTTATCACGCAGCCACTTTGGGAAGCACATTAACAGGAATGTGAGCTCCTCAAAGCAAATCAGACAGGAACTGAACACATGTACAGCCCCGTCCGGCAAGTTTCTCAGAGCCCACATTCCTACAGGCATGACGATAACATATATACATCAAGAAGTCGTCATGAACATGTAATGCAAAGAATACATACATTCCACCACCAATACACAAATTTAATTACAAACAGGTGGGGCCATTTCGCCACAAGGTCACCCACAAACATGTGACCACCCCACCGCGACCTAACCTTTTAAGCAATTCTGATATACTTCCTAAAAGCATCTGAGCTCCACCTGCCTGCTGCCCTGATTTGTGCATCTGACTCCCCACGCAAGGCCGCTGCGGTAGCTGCACCGATGCGAAAACTGTGACCCTTAAATTAACTAGACTTGTATCCGCAAAAACTGAGGAGCCGTTTCAGAGACACATCGAATTCACTCCGGAGCATAGGTGAGCCATCCGGGTAACCAAAAAGGATACCCTGCACTGGGCCTCTGGCATGAATAAACTCCCTCAAGAAAGCTGCCGGGTGGATGAGTGACCCTTCTAGGCATTCCCCTCTCACCTGCAGAGATTGCGGACCGTGTCGAGCGCTGTGCTTAAAACGGCGGAAAGATACATTTATAAGGTCACCGGTCAACGTAACATCTCCCACGTGGAGACAGCCCTGCGTCATGTTCCTCGACCTGGGCACCATTTCTCCGACTCGCAAGTAGGCCCTGAAGGCAATGACCATCATGGCTCGGAGCATAGTGCACGTATAGGTTGATGCGAAAAGAGTGGGGAGAGCCTGCACCAGGCAAGAAAGGATGGGTAGTGTGACAGGCAGGCGGACATCAGGAACAGATCCAAGATTCCGGGCGCCAGCCAGCAGCTTGACTACGATGAAGTTGCTAGTTGGATCTGGTAGGCCATTAATCTTGTGAAAATAGGCTAGTGCTGACACATTGGAAACAATTGTTGCAGGGGCAGCACCACTGGCATGCAGGTGTGCCACGAAGAGGAGGATCATTGCCACCGGTATTGGCAAAGAGGGATACATACCAAGCGACTGAAAGAAAGTTACTAACTTACCCCACGCCCGCTGATAGTGGGCTCTCGTAGATGGCGCCAGTGAAGCCTCTAGCAACCGACTCAGAGATTCCCCAAGCCCACTGGGGAGATACTGTAGGGAATTTCCCGCGGGCTGGCTTCTGCCCATGGTGCCAGAGCTCGGAATTCCCGTACCTGTGAACGTGATAGTTTGTCAGCTAAAGTGTTGATCCTACCTGGAATATGGCGGGCAGTGAAATTGATGTTGAAACGCAAGCACGCTAAAACCAGTGGACGGATTAAGGCCATGATGTGGGGCTCGCGTGACGTTTGCTTGTTAATAATTGGCACAAGGGCCTCATTGTCTGTGTAGAAACACACACTTCTGTTTGCCCATCTACCGCCCCACACGATCACTGCTGCCATTATAGGGTAAAGTTCTAGAACTGATATGTTGTATGAGCGCCATGATACTGGCCACTGCCCATAAAACCATGCGCCACCATACAGTGCCCCGAAACCTATACTTCCGGAGGCATCAGTGTACAGGTGCAAGTGGTCGCCAGTAAGGAAGTTGTCATCTAGGAAAAAGGACCGGCCATTAAATAGAAGCAAGAACTCCTGCCATACCTGTAGATCGAGTTTTGCCTGACGAGTCAACCTGATGTGGTGATGGGGTTTCTGGACCCCTAATGTCATGTCTATGATTCTTCTCGGAAAACCTCTACCTGGCACAATCACTGTGCAAGCAAAATTCAGGATGCCAATGAGTGACTGCAGAACTGTAAGTGTTACTTTCTGTTGTCTCTGAAAATCTTCCAGCAGTGCCTTAGCTTTCTCTAACTTATCCTCTGGCAGTCTAGCTTCCATAAGCACTGTATCTAAAGTAATGCCTAGAAAAGTGATGACACGGGTAGGAGCCACTGTCTTCCCAGGTGCTAAGGGAACCCCGAGTTCGAGGCAAAGATTAACAAAAGCTTGTAGATCTTGTCCGCATTTCGCACTAGAATTGGCAATAAACAGAAAGTCATCGATAACATGGACGATCGCAGTCGCTCCCAGTTTGGACTTTGCGATCCACTCCAACGCAGTACTGAAAGACTCGAAGATCGCACAAGCGCTGGAAACTCCCATTGGAAGGATAGCATCCATGAAAAACTTACCCTTCCACTGGAAACCCAAAAGCGGTCGGTCCCTTGGTGAGACTGGAATAATCCTAAAAGCTGATTCTATGTCCACTTTAGCCATAAAGACCTGACTACTGGGTAGTTGTTTGATGAGCCTAATAGCATCCTGTATAGTTGCGTATTGGACAGCGGAAATTTCCTTGGGAATGAAATCATTTACCGAGGAACCCTCTTGGTAGGATAAGTGATGTATCGTTCGGAATTCCCCAGGACTCTTTTTAGGGACTACCCCCAAAGGGGAAATCCTGAAGTTGTCACTAGGGGGTGGCGTATCAAACGGACCCAAAATTCTGCCTAGCGCTAGCTCCTTCGCTATCTTGTTGTCTACTACTGCAGAGAATTCGATGGCAGACTTCAAATTGGTGACCCTTTTAGCTTGTTGTGCTGGTAAGCCAAAGCAGCCAATTCTGAACCCGTGCTCAAAGCCATTGAGAAGAAACTCAACAATATTACGATTGTAGCCGACAAGAAAATATCTAAGTGCATCAGGGAAAACTGGGGTAGGCATACTATCTCCTGAAGACGGCTGGTCGCGACTGGCAGTCGACGATTGGGTTGCAGTATAGCATCGTGCCGCTGAGTGGGGGCCACCACAGAGTCTACACATGTGTGTGTAACGACAAGTGGCTGCGTTACAGACCTCCCCCCGATCGAATGCGAAGCAGGTTTTTGTGGATGGCCACTTAGCCTTACCCCAGCTGGCCTTACTCTTGCTACGAAAGGGAGTCACGCTGGGTGTGGCAGCTGGGCGACTCTCGGATGCATTCATCCATAGGAACCAGCAAACCGATTCCCACCCCCAGTTGTTGGCCTGACGAAGTGACCGGAACGCCTCATCATACGACCGCCAGTCCGCACCTTTCTCGTATAGGGAGCGAATTGTCTGGACGTACATGAGTAAATTATGTGATTCTGACAGATGCTGTGGCTGGAGAAGAAAAACAGACATGTAAATTTCGAAGCCCTGTAGCCATTGGTCAAATGACACAGTGCTGCTCTTTGCCCTAGGGGCGACACAAAACATGGGGGTCTCGTCGTCACTGCCTGGCCTAACGGACACAGAATAGTTCTGTGGTGAGGAGTCATGCAACAATGATGAAATACTAACATACTCCCCGGACCAAATTTGGGCTTTGAGTTTGTCAGACACGCGGGAATGACGGGATAGGGCCGAAGTAGCGAACGATGCTACTAGATCCTGGGATGCCCTGGGGAGGGCGTGTACTTCCTGACCTGTATGAATACCTGAAGATATGGCCTCTGGCCACGGGGCCGACGGTGGTCTTGGAACGGGGCTTGGTGGAGCACCAGTTGCAGATGATGTCGCCCGACCTGCCGCATGGCCGCCCTGCGGCCATAGACAAGGGTTAGCCAAGGGCGGAGCGATGGGCTCCCCCCCGGTAGGCGCCGCCACTGCTGCAGGGGCCTCTATTGGAAGCGGTGCAGGTAGGGCGTTGGCCGCAGGCAATTGCTGCAGCCCACGCACCATCGCGTGGACCTCCTGCAACATCTTGTCAGAGGCGTCAAGTCGGCGCTCCATATTCGACAAGCGCTCCTCCGTCGTAGCTTTCCGACACGCTGCTGCGCCCACTACCGGACGAACGACATGTCGTAGGGCCGGTTCGTCGTCAAAGTGCTGCACGACGTGGCACTCTGGTGGGGGCGGGCACATCGATGATCGTGCAACGGCAGCGCGGCTTGCCGCCGCCCGCGATCTTGTTGCCACCGGGCTGTGGCGCAGAGGTCGTCCACGACGCACGTTCTTATCTGGAGCCATCCTGCAACATATTGTGGAAGGGCCAATACTGAGTGAACAGCTAAACTCTTGGAAACTGCCACCAAACTACTCATGAAAGCCACCTGTGAAAACTAGCTCCTAAATTGTTGTGGCAATACCACCAGGACTGATGCCTTGCGTCGAAGCTGAAACAAAAGTAGTTTATTTAAATTTTTTTTTTTTTTTTTTTAATAATTTTTATTATTATTTTTTTTTATTTTTTTTTTATTATTTATTATTTAATTTAATTTTTTTTCTATGAATACACATCAATATGCGACATTAGCCAAATGATTAGGGGGTCACCGCCCGCGATAGATCGCCACAAAATGGAATCATAGCTAGTGAGGAGGTCATCGCCCACGATAAGTCAACAAAAATGGAATCAGGGGGTCACCGCCCCCGACAGTGTGCCAACACAACTTAATAAACACAGTTAAGTAGGGGGTCATCGCCCGCGGTAGTACATAAATGCAAGAATTGCACGCAGTTAAGTAGGAGGTCACCGCCCCCGATAGTATAAAAAATTTACAATCACATTTAGTCAGGGGACACCGCTATTAAATGAAGAACATTACAAATTCTCAGCCAAAGATGACCAGAATGAAAGTGCACAATATTATGCCTATGTTGTTGACGTTCTCCGTACCACGGAAGTAAGATTCCATTACGTAAACACCACAGTGAGAGTTTCGTGTGAATGGTGCATATCAGTTGCGGGTATGTTTTTAATGGAAAAAACAAGTTGATCATCATGATCAGTCATAACACGAAAGTTATTTATTATTCAAATATAACAATTGTAGGAATATGTTCATCTATATATTATAATACATTAATAATACACACAGCATGTGTGTTAACAGAGGACAAATGTGCTGTGAAATGTTGAAGAAAATCCTAGGAAAATAGTTTGTAGGAATGCTATGAAACGACCGTTATGATGGCTCCCTATTTGAAACTCAAACGTGGTTTTAACCCTGTTCCATGGACAGGGTAGACGCTAGTATTATATAAAGCACAATATGCCAAATTGGTATAACAATAATGGATAATTTAATTGTTTCACGTACGTCGCGAAAAACCACAATTTACCTCAATTTCGACAATATTAAATAGATTACCAACACGGATTAATATCACTTCGGTAAAACTTGGCCAACATTTTCATTTACAGGTATTTATTTTATCTCTATGGAAATGTAAATAAAATTACCGTGCACATGCCTGACACAGAAACAGCTACTTCAGCAGAAAAACTGTTATAAAAACCCTGGAGTAATGTAGTTTCAGCAACAGTTGGCCAACATGTTCATTATTAGTCATCGCTACATAGAAAAAAATACTATCTTGAAATTACACGAGTTCCGAACTAAATGTTCTGCATACGTTATCCGCCAGAGGACGCTACTTGAATTATGTTTAATTTATAAAGTTTTTGGCTCTTAGTAATGTTTTTTACAAATACATGTATCAGTTGTGTTTATTGTTGACGTAGTTTCAATCGACAGTATACATTTTGTACTGATTTCATGTTATAACTACGATGCACAAACCAATGCGTAATTAGCTTGATTTCATGGTAGGCGCTTAACTTAAAAATACCAGTTGATACAACTCAATTTATGTCTAAAACGCCACCCTCAACTGATTTAGCCTATCGCGAATCCGGTTCGTTGGTGTCCAAATATGTAGTGTGTTAATAGTATAAGTAACATCCGCAGTCAAAATGTGTGTATGTTTTTTAACAACAATCGAACAACTTTAATCTTTAGATCTTGTAAGGCTCAAAATAGTAGATATACAAAACGGTAAAGATTTATGGGGTCAGTGCTGATCATGGGCGTGACTTCTATCTTCTCACCGATCACATGATACAGCAATAACAGAGACTGGCATAGAATGACGGTAGCAGATACAGCAGCATGGAGGAAGGTAGAAGGTAGTATGTGGGAGAGAAAGGTGAAGAAGCAGATAAAGGGAAAGTGTCGGAAGCCTGCTTCTTACCAGCTGGTGCATATGGGTTGAGAATACTTGCACTGACAGAAGGAGACGCTAAATGTAGCAGAGAACAACTGGCGGAAGGATGATGGTGGAATTACTGAACTAAGAAACACCTGTAAAAGTAAAGTAGTTCGGAGATTTTGGAAAAGGGAGCTTGGAAACAGGTGACGGTGGTTGAAGAAGAAGAGAACACATAAATCACGGTAGTATGTAGTGCAGAGTGAACTGCAGAGAATGGGGACAACTATCAGAATAACGAGACATATGGAGACATGTCATCGAGAGGGCGGACAAGTGCTACACAAATATACAGACACAACTTAAAACAACCAATTAGCACTAATTGTCGCTGATGTTATATATCGAACAATGGATATATATTGAAATATATTTTTCCAATAATAGTCTCAATTTACACATTTCTCGTTATACTAATTATTGTTAAGTGTGTTAAATTATAAGTATTGTAGTTAATAAATAATAAATGTCTGATTTAGCTGAAAACAGTATGAACGTAATTACCAATTATCAACATGACCTTTGTCAACACCCTAAAGCAGTTTTTTCTTTTATTTCTAAATGAATTAATTCTCTTAACTTTTGTGGAGAGGTGTCTAAAATATCTTTAATTTACGTAGATAATATGACAGCTGGAGAAAGTGTTAAACGAGCACTACAAACATATTGCCACTAAAACGAAAATGATGCATTATTAGTTTGTAAACTACATGTTCTACTATAATGAGCGTATTTGTCGAAGTAAACAACTAGTTGATTGAACACGTTGAACATAATTGTTTATCATGCGTGTATATACTTGTTCAAAATGTATGCATTCTATGACAGCAGATCAACATCTAGCCAATTACGTTGTTTGCGTCTTCTACGTCGACCACCTCGACAATGATACGGACCGTTTCTTTCCATCCGGTCCAGCTATCACCGACGTTATACAGCCCCTGTTCGACGTGCA
>OY759269.1:29516300-29596300 GCA_963662155.1 Lamellibrachia columna
TCACAAACTTGCAGCTTATGTTGTTGTTGTTGTTGTTGTTTCAACGCGACCGTTGTAACACACGCTTTCAGGACTTTCTCTTTCAGCTTTTTCGAAATTTTTCTGTTTAACCTGACTGCCTCTACCTTTCTCCAAGCATTCGCTCCCGCTTTTATCCGTCGCACCTCTACCTCTGAATGCCCATCCTCCGTAACCATTCCTCCAAGGTACACAAAGCCATCCACTTGCGTGATCTCCTTACCGCCCAACCTGATGTTCAGCTCCTCTCTCTGGTTTCCAACCCACATCACTTCTGTCTTCTCTAGGCTCATTCTCATCTCGTGCTTCTTGAACACCCCCTTCCAATCATCCAACACTTCCTGTAGTTCTTGTTTGCCCTCTGCTATTATAACCAGATATTCTGCATACATCATCTTCCTGAGAACATCCTATGTGCTGACATTCCTGCTGATTAGTTCCATCACCATGATAAACAGTAAAGGGCTAAGGACACTTCCTTGCTTCAAACTGATGTTAACTGGAAACTCTTCCGTCAACCCAGATCCAACAACAACTCTTCCTTTTATTATCTCATTCATTGCTTTCACCATCCTGGCTTCTGCTTCTGGCACTCCCATCCATCTCACTGTTGCCGTCACAATTTTTCTTGTGACTGTGTCATAGGCCTTCTCCGGGCTCACAAATCTCACTGCCATTCTCCATTGCATCTCCAACCTCTTCTCTCCCAGCTGTTTTAATGCAAACATCCCATCAGTCGTTCCTCTGCCCTTTCTGAATCCATGTTGTTCTTCACACAATTCTTGCTCTACTCCCTTTCGTATCCTCCCATCCAGGATCCTCTCTAACAGCCTCATGGTGTGACTTAGAAGGGTGATGCCTCGGTATTACCCAGGGTCTTGCACATCTCCCTTCCTCTTCCATATTGGGAAAACTAGCCCTGCCTGCCACTCCTCTGGTACATTACCTTTCTTCATACATGTATTCAGCAGCCTCATTTTTCAACTGATTCCACTTTCCCTGCTCCCATTACTATCTCCACACGCATCTCCTCGATACCAGGTGCTCTTCCCTTCTTCACCCCTTTCATCCCGGTTTGCCTATCGGAATACGTAATATCAGTTAACTCCAATTTCCCATCTACATATGATGGTAATTCCATATCTTTGTTATTTCCTTCCCGGTTCAGTAGCTCCTTGAAGTAACTTTCGCAGATCTTCACCACTGCCTCTTGTTCTGTCAGTAACTTCCCATATTTCTCCTTGATCAGAATCCCACCCTTCACGTCCTTAATATTCTCGTCCCCGTCTCGAGCCATTTTGCATATCATCGTCTTTCCATCATCCTCATCTATCTATATTCGTCTGCTTCCATATCTCTCATCGCATCACCAATAGCTCTTTTGCTGCATTCTTCTTCTGCCCGTATGTGTGTATCACCCTTGCATCCTTGCATCCTCTCCTTTGTCTTCTCAGTTCTTTTCTAGTTTTCCTTCTTTTCTCGTACTTCCTCTGCAACTACGCCTGTCCACCATCCTTGGTTACTACTCCTTGACACTCCACCCTTTCCCGATGTTCTTCCACATTTGTTTTGTACTTTTGTACTCTCTCCATGACTGATAAGGCTGATCTAGCTATATGAATAGCATCTTCTAGATTATCAATGACTACTTAGGGTATTTGGTCATTAAAAGATTCAATCAGATGGATGAAACCTGTGGCATAGCAACTAGTAAAAGTCCCCCCTCTGTTCGATGATCGATTCATTCTTCGATTCTTATTTTAATATACTTTCAACTATTGACATATTGCTTCGTCCTTTCACTCTCTTCGCGCTGGAGATTGTCATCATCTTGATTGACAGATAGTATATATCTGGATCATATGTAACCATCCAAGTTATCTGTGTTTTTGTTGATATAACTCTACTTGTTGATACTGCACGTTTTATTCACAATGGATTTGTGCAGCGAATAAATAATGGATGAATAATGTACATTAATAATAATGACATAACAATTTATATTTACAATATATCACCTGCTGATATATGTTATAACATAACATTATCATTGCAACGATAAGTCAAGGCTAGTGTCCAATATCTTATTTGCTATACATCGTTGCTAAAGGCATATGCACAGACCGACATATGGTGGGTGGGCTTACCGCGTCCTCATACATACATATTTATATGCTTCATTCACAACATTCAGAACGCTATATTATTAATATTAGTATTATTATTGGAGGCAGTAGTAGTGGTAATGGTAGAAGCAGCAGCATAGGCAGCGGCAGCGACAGCAGCAGCAGCAGTAGTAGGCGGCGGCGGCGGCGGCGGCGGCGGCGGCGGCGGCGGCGGCGGCGGCGGCGGCGGCGGCGGCGGCGGCGGCGGCGGCCGACATTACTTCGGCGGACATTACTGGGTTTATAACAAAGATGCATTATAATGCTCATATTACCCAAAGAGACGGACAATATGATCATGCGTATAAACTGTATGTATGTATGTATGTAAGTATGTATGTATGTATGTATGTTTTATGTAAAAGTAAAGCCTAGTGCTTTTTGGTATTTATAATTATTGGATATGCTAATTAAAATATATCAAACATAATATATTTGTTCTAGAAGTTTAACAATTTATTGTTTTATTTAAAAATATAGATAAGCCATAACTCTTAATTAGAAAGAGAGTAGTTGCTAGATAACATAATGAAAAGTGAAGCTGTCATCGTATAGAATGCCGCACTCTTCGGCGCACGATTCGTGAAACCAAAAACGGTATGTTTTGCACTGAATCCAATCTTCGTTTCTTTTGGGATCAGTTCTGCCACCAAAATACAAGCCACATTTATGGCACAAATTCTTATATTCAACTGTTAGACAATTTTCTTCATCTTCGTTCGGTGGCTTCGTTGTTATGTTTTTGGCTTGGTTTGCTCACATTACCGAACTTTCCCTATTATGCCGATATGAAATTGCATCATCTCATTCTTAAGAATTCAGCAAAACTTCAATACAATTTCTGATCCTATATAATATCATAAAAATTAACCCATTTATATTATGCACACAACGGTTGACTGTGTGTGCATGTGTATCTGTATGTTAGACTTTTAGTGGACAGTGAACGGTAAAAGAAAGAATCCTGCATTACATTATTTCGTGCGTGATTGAAAGCGTCTAAGGAATAAGTCGCATATCGATTGACGGGCATACAATTTATGTACCGAACAATCGTTGGTGGCTGTGGAGCAGGCAAGTCACCAGCAGACGTAGCATTTGGCTGTCGATCAGGCAGGTCACCAGCAGGCATATAATTCGGCTGTGGATCAAGCAGGCCACTAGCAGGCGTAGCGTTTGGCTGTGGAGCAGTCAGTATTCCAACGTGACGCGGGACCAGCGCCCGTTACAACAATAGCCATACCATAGTTTCGCTTTTGGCATGGTGACACGGAAAAATCTATATCAACACGTGCATGAAAATATGCCTGTTTGTATTAATTATTTATTGAAACGGGCAATATGCGTGAGCTCTGCAGATAGCTACGTGAAAGCGTGAAACGGGAGCCAAATGCGTGACTGTCACGCCAAATGCGTGAGACTTGGTAGCTCTGATTTCACGTCTATGATGTCAATGACATGAAGGTCACGTCCACATCAATGGCAATATGTGCCTATGGCACTGTGTGCATGCGTGCGGAGTCTTAAAACGCCATGAATTGGAATATGCTGTTTAAGGCCTTGATAATTACTTTTAAAAATTGCGATTTTAAAGAAAAGTATTAAATTTGATTTCACCAAAATGAACCCTTTGAAGTATATGAAGGTAGTACTGAATGCCTGTAAAAAAGGTGTATACCAAACAAAAGTACATTAGTAAACTAAAACACAATTTTAATTAATACGTTTTTTTTTGGGGGGGAATGTTTCATGCAAGGAGTGCGTTTCCAGAAATCCTCATCCCTGGTGAATATTTCATATATGCTGTAATATACATGTGTGAATATTTTATATCACAGCAGTCCAAACACGTCTCGACATAGATTTCAGGTCAACTGGTTCCGACCGGTTAAATGCAATATCGACCTTACCTCCACTGGGCAGGTAACACTACGCCCTATTTACTAATCGACCACTGGGCACCATTAACTAAACTAACTGACCTCCTATTGACCTACTTATGATGGCCCTGCTGAAACACTCCGGACCGTTGATGAGCTCGCTAGAATAGTATTGAGCGGAAGAACTGATTGAAGGTGAGGTACGTCCTACTCACGACTATATTTGACTGGTCAGCGTACATTAAAATACAAACGATTGCGTAAATAGTGTGCACACCGCCGATATCGGGGTGTTATTTTCTGGAACTACATGCGCTTTACCAAAACCAACACCGCCGCTTTTCTGCGGGAAACACACTTACGTAGTACTGAAATCGAGGGATGAACCGGCATGTGTTCACTGATGCATGTTCACCACTTATATTGGTACATCATTTAATGGGCAAACATGAACTATGCGTAATGTACATAGACTCTATTGTACATTTTTTTATATAAATATGTCATTTGGACTTGTGAACGTACATAGTGAAAAATGGATGACAGCAAAGTATTTTACTCGGTCTTACCTGCTTTAATGGTCGCGATTTCCTGTCGCAGTTTTTCGGTCTCGTCTGTTAATTTAGAAGCCAGAAGCCTGACCTGGGCCTGTAAATCAGTCATCGAACTTTTCAATAACCGGTCTTCCCTGGGCGTGTAGCTGCACTCACTCGTTGGCACATTGAAAGTGTACGAGCAGTGAGAGTCTTCTGGCATCACACGTTGTCCGTCTGCCACACACAAGACGACCAAAAATATGCCTACACGTAGAACCGATTTCACCATGTTTTCCTCAAACCAACTTGTTCTTGCACAAACCGCGACCGTCTGTTGTGTGGCACGTTTTCGCAAGTAAAGCTCAACAGGCAACTGAGAAGTACACATGTGATTACGAGAACTAACCAGTGTGGCACAGCTGTCTATCAGCGGTTCAACCTGTCAGCCGACAGCTGTATTCGATATACCCAATCCCTACCTAAAAGCTGTTGTATGTCGGTATGCAGCCTGTTTGGCAGCCTAACCTAAGCTGAGGTGCATTTCGCATAACGCCCCCTGAACAGTCAACCGGGCGATATAAATGTTGTTGTAACCAGAACCTGGCAAAGCGGGCATTGAGCGGTTTATATCAGCCGACAGCTGTATTCAATACACCACTCCCTACCTAAAAAGCTGTTTTAGTTAAGGTCCAACTCATACAGGCAGTGAGAAGTTTCATACGGTCAACATGTTTTGACAACTGGTTTGCCTTAAGATTGTTGTCAATACAGTGAGGATATCTGGACAACCACTGAATTTGCGAATGAAGTTCCAGTACGTCATAGTTCCAATGTATGTCATATGAGAAAGGATTCAGTTATTTCTGCAAAAACAACTACGAGACATTAACTATGATATTCACAATATACAATAAACTACTGTTATTAACATTCTGAAATGTGTTGTGCCATTAAACATGTAATATGTTTTCATATAAATGTAAATCAGGTGAAAACTGCAAATAATATAGCATGCAAAAAAGACATATGACACTATGCATTAAATGAAGAACATTACAAATTCTCAGCCAAAGATGAATAGAATGAAAGTGCACAATATTATGCCCATGTTGTTGACGTTCACCGTACCACGGAAGTAAGAGTCCATTAAGTAAACACCACAGTGAGAGTTTCGTGTGAATGGTGTATATCAGTTGTGGGTACGTTTTTAATGGAAAAAAACGAGTTGATGATATCGCAAGAAACAATGGAACCAGCATAATCAATACATTCATTGAACGTATATTGTGTTATTACGTTTAGCTTACATGAGTACATGTTATGATTTATCACCTTAATAGTTATGAATGATCGTGATTCTTCAATTTGTCTGTACAGATATAATACATTATTCTGGATGGTGGCAACAGGCTTGTTGTATTGTCTGCATTAATGTCACGGATGCCACTCTGATCTGTCCCATAGCTCGCATGTAGTTATGCAACTGTCTCAAGGCACTGACGCTCCATTTGTACTCGCGAGACTACAGGGTTAAACGAGCGACTTTTATCATATTGTGTCAGACGAGCACCAATACACACGTGGAAGACAAATTATGTTTATTGTCAAAGCAAACAATATACGTGCAACACAAATATACAAACACAACATAATACAACCAATTAGCAGTAATTGTCTTTGATGTTACTTACCGAAAAACGGTATATGTTGAAAGATATATGTTTCCAATAATAGTCTGAATTTACACAAGGTTTCATTAACTATTCAGTGTTTCTCTTGATATTAATTATTGTTAAGCTTGTTAAATTATAAGTAGTGTAATAAATAAATAATAAATGTCGCATTTAGCTCAAAACAGTATGAGCATAATTACCAATTATCAACAAGACCATTGCCAACACACTAAAGCAGTTTTCTTCTTTTATTGCTAAACGATTTAATACTCTTTACTGTTGTGGAGAGGTTAAAGTGAAAATGATGCATTATAAGTTTGTATACTACATGTTCTACTATAATAAACGTATTTGTTGAAGTAAACAACTAGTAGACTGAACACGTTGAACATTATTGTTTATTATGCGTGCATCTACTTGTTCAAAATGTATGCATTCTTTGACAACCGATCAACATCTAGCCAATGACGTTGTCTGCATCTTCTATGTCGACCTCCTCGACAATGATGCGGACCGTTTCTTTCCATCCAGTCCAGCTATCACCGACGTTATGTGGCCCCTGTTCGACACAATCTCCAACGTTCCATGAGACGCGCACATCGCCGGCGGCTATGCCTCGGCAGTAGCCCTCCACTGAAACAGAACATCTTCACTGCAGCGACAACTACAGCGTGATGTTTTTCAAAGGCATAACAAAAAGGACGAATTCTAGTTATCCCAAATAGCTTGTATGTATACGTTTGTGTGCGTGTGCGTGTGTGTAGTTATCCCAAATAGCATGTATGTATGTATGTATGTATGTGTGTGTGTGTGTGTGTGTGTGTGTGTGTGTGTGTGTGTGTGTGTGTGTGTGTGTGTGTGTGTGTTTGTGTGTGTGTGCGTGTGTGCGTGTGTGTCTGTGTGTCTGTCTGTGTCACATATCTAAATCTGTGTTTGCATGCATGCATGCATGTATGTTGGTACGTACGTACGTACGTACGTACGTACGTACGTACGTACGTACGTACGTACGCATGCATGTTCGCACGCGTGCGTTCGCACAAATGCAGGAATACAATTAGTGGTTACCTAGTTAATATTTGCTGTATGGCATATTTGATCAACAAACATGAAAATGTACGCCACGATGCAACATCATATACTGCATCATATTAAACATCTTCACTGAACATCTTCACTGCAGCGTCAACTACAGCGTGATGTTTTTCAAAGGCATAACAAAAAGGACGAATTCTAGTTATCCCAAATAGCTTGTATGTATACGTTTGTGTGCGTGTGCGTGTGTGTAGTTATCCCAAATAGCATGTATGTATGTATGTGTGTGTGTGTGTGTGTGTGTGTGTGTGTGTGTGTGTGTGTGTGTGTGTGCGTGCGTGTGTGCGTGCGTGTGTGCGTGTGTGTCTGTGTGTCTGTCTGTGTCACATATCTAAATCTGTGTTTGCATGCATGCATGCATGCATGCATGCATGTATGTTGGTATGTACGTACGTACGTACGTACGCATGCATGTTCGCACGCGTGCGTTCGCACAAATGCAGGAATACAATTAGTGGTTACCTAGTTAATATTTGCTGTATGGCATATTTGATCAACAAACATGAAAATGTACGCCACGATGCAACATCATATACTGCATCATATTAAACAAAAAGGTTGTTATTGTCGTAGAATGCGGCCTATGATATTTGAGACATCAGTTTAATTTTTGTTAATATCCTGATATGGATAGTCCATCTACTAACAGTAGGCGCAAACGCGTTGGACAATATTTTGAATATCTAGTTTATGACAAATAAAAAAAATAAATATATAATAAAATACACTCACATCAAGCAGAAATCAGTATAACAATTAGTGGAAGACTTCACATTAATTATGCATCGACACGTTGCCACATTTTGTTACAGAACACATTATTGACCAAGTAAAGCATAGTTTAATACGTTAAGCGTGCGGGGTGCGTGCGTGCGTGCGTTCGCACAAATACAGTAATACAATTAGTGATTACCTAGTTAATTTTTGCTATATGGCATATTTGATCAACAAACATGACACTGTACGCCACGATGCATCAGATACAGCATCATATTAAACAGAAGAGTTGTCATTGTCTAAAGTTTCACAGACTAATAGAATACGGCCTATTTGACACATCAGTTTAATTGTTTTATAATCCTGATATGGATCGTCCTTCTATTAACATTAGTCGCATATGCGTTGGACAATATTTGGAATATCTTATTGATTGCAAATATATCATAAGACACTAACATCACACACAAATTAATATCAAAATTAATGGACTTGACATTAATGATGTATCGACACGTTGCAACATTTTGTTACAGAACACATTATTGACCAAGTAAAGCATAGTTTAATATTTTACTATGAAAACGTTTAAATGTCAGCCCACCATACGCCGGCCTGTGTATGTTAATGTTTCGGATATTGAGGTATAGCTGTGCTTCGATGGTCTTCGGTTCATTGCACTCTTTCCCGTTGATAAGGAAGAACCAGCGGCGGCAAGAACCGCCCTTGCGGCCGCTGTGTATCAGTCGCAAGTCACCGTTCCACACGACTCGCAGCACCGTGTCATCCCGCTTCTTGACGAACTCACACAACTGTGACAGCAATGACGACATGTGACCTTAACATTGAAATATTGATTCCACAATGATACACATAGCTAGTCATAACATATCATGTCATCATTAACATACATTATTATTATTACTATTATTATTATTTTAGCATCGACTTTGTCACTGCAGATGACGTTGTTGTTGCAATATCACTTAGGCACTCACCAGAATCAGACCGTGTTCCGTTTGATTACCATCGCCCCGCATTGAACACTGCTTCAAGTCGACAGCCGATCGGTCACTTCCTCCGACAACGCCTGCAATGACGTCAAACTGGTAAAAGTGTGATCTTATATATCACGGTACCCAACTCTAAATGAACGCTCTATGTGCTTCACACTTCACCGCCTCTCAGTTGATTCACAATAGTCATTACTTAACATAAATAGCAGTCAAACATATTAAATGACATGTAAAAGTAGCAAAGGTGGGGCGATCATTTATCCCACCAGGCCTCCAATACGGGAGGCACCAACCCCAATCCAGGATTCTGCCAAAGAATCAACCAATTACGAAATAAGTCCCCCTAACAATTTTACACTCAATATTACGCAGTGCATAGAGACAGGCTAGATGGCAATGAACGTCATTCAACACGTAATAACACATAAATGTGCTTTACAACATGGTTAGTGGGATTGCTTAACAGCCAACCGCTGGTATTAACTGTCCCAGACACGCTGTAATATGGATGTCACTGTCAGTCATACTGTAACAGCCATCCTGTACAACAGCCGAATAATATGGACCAATCATTATGAAGCAGGTGCTAGGGTGATATCAGTCGTGCTCCCAAGTACTATACTGCATACGGTGGATGCCAGTCATACTGCAACAACCACCGCCTACAGCTATTGCCAGGTAGTATGGCAAAATTAGACATGCCAATAGGTATAGACAAATCGACAATTGGTGTATACAATGGATGCCAGTCATACTGCAACACTCACTGCACACAGCAACGGCCTGATAGTATGGAGAAGTAAAATCAGCCATTCCATAACAAAGCAAATTGCGCAATATTGCACAAATAGACAAATTGATGCATACGAGGAATGTCAGTCATACTGCAGCATTCACCGAACACAGCAACAGCCCGAGACTATGTAAAAATAAGATCAACCATTCCTAACCAAGGAAAATTGTGCACCATTGCCCAAATAGGCACAGTGTTGTATGCAATGAATGCCAGTCATACTGCAACATTCACCGCACACAGCAACAACCTGATGTTAGGGACATTTGTAATTAACCATTCCAGACTAAGGAAATTGTATGATATTGCAGAAATAGGCATATTTCCGCCTACGATAGATCATGGTTTGTTCATCTGCAGCATAGGGATTCGAATATACCGTTTAAAAGCTGCATACTTCCACCTTCCCATTGCTTGGATCTGTGGTTCACTTATCCCCATATCAGCTGCTGTGGTAGCAGCACCGATTCGAAAACTGTGTGCTTTATATTTTGTTGGATCTAGTCCTGCCCATTGCAAAGCTTTGCCTAAGTATTGGCAGAAGTAATTTCGAGAGACAGGGGATGCATTCGCAAATGCAAACAGTGGCCCCTTAAACGGGCCACGGTCCTTCAGGAATCGAGACAGAGCTTGTACTGGACAGTACCCACCATTAGTATGGGAAATGGATAAAGTGACTGGTCGTCCAGAAGTGTTGTGCTTAAAATGAGACATGACTAATATAATGCCTGTGCTAGAAATGGTCACGTCTCCTAACTGTATGACTAAGTCACCCCTGTTACGAGAATGAACGGTTATTTCCCCTATTCGTAGAAAAACATGAAAGGCCAATAAAAACATGCTTTGCAACATGTTTCGCAAATAGGCAGAAGAGACAATATATTTTGTTGCGTCAACAATCTTATGAAGGACTGTAGGGGTAATTGGAAGACGTGTGTCGGGTTTACCCGACAGTTTGTGAGCCCCAGATAGTAATTTTTTGATAACAAAAAGCTGGGTTGGGTCCACTTGACCAGCTAATTTATGGATATATGACAGGGCAGACACATATGTCATCAGAGTAGCTGATGCCTAGAGTACAGGCTTGCTATTAAGGCAGCAAGGACACATGCTGGAGCCGGGAAAGTTTGACAGGTGGGAACATTTGTTTTACTGAATTCCACATATGATAGTATTGCTCTTCTGTAAGCCCGTTTAGTGCCGTCAGATAAGGCTGCGTCCAGAAGATGCGCCATTACTGGTGCCAAGGTTGCAACGCTGCTGGGATTACTGCTGGTTGCACTTGTAGCCATGGCGCCATCTGCCTTGCTGCGCCCTCCTGAAATCGCGAAAGTTTGTCAACAATGACATTTGTCTTTCCTGGTATGTACTTCGATTTAACATAAACATTAAATTTCAGTGCAGTAATCACCAATCTTCTTACTAAGCGCATCAAGTGGGAATTCTTAGCCGACTGCTTATTGATTACCTCTACAACAACTTGATTGTCAGTGAGAAACAAGACAGAATGATTAGACATATATTTTCCCCACAGTTCCAAAGCAGCTACAATGGGGTATAGCTCCAATACCGCAATGTTGTAACTCTGCCATATTTGTGGGAATCTACCATGAAACCATCGGGAACCGAATACTGCTGCAAATCCCTGTGATGAAGCAGCATCTGTGTACAGCTTTATTGCATCGGATGAAATCCAGTTACTGTTGATGATCATGGTCACTCCGTTGAAAGAGGAAATAAAGCAGTGCCAAGCAGCTAGATCTGCCCGTGCTTCGGCATTCAGCCTGATATGATGGGCAGGTCTAGAAATACCAATAGTCAGATTGATGAGGCGACGTAGAAAAGCCCTCCCGGGAGATATGACTCTGCAAACAAAATTTAACAGGCCAATAACAGACTGGAGTTGCTGCAAGGTAACATAACGACATTTGCGCATGTTAGCAATTGATGACTGAAGCTTCTGAATTTTATCAGCAGGGAGGCGTGCCTCCCATTTGACAGTGTCCAGTTCAATGCCATGTACAGTGATGATTGTTGATGGTAAGCACGTTTTCTTATGTTTGATTGGAATAGAGAGCTCATCCGCAAGTGCTATAAATCGATTGAGATCCTGCAAGCAACTCACGGAATTAGGAGGGCCAATGAAGATGAAATCATCTAAAATGTGTGACACGGCCAAAGCACCCTTTGTCTTTATGACCCACTGTAGAGCACAAGTCAACCTTTCGAAAATACGACATGATTCCGCACACCCCATCGGCAAAGCTCGGTCGTAATAGAAGTGATTCTCCCAAGTGAAACCAAATAAATGGTAACACGACGGGTGGAGGGGAATGGTGCGAAATGCATCCTCAATATCAGTCTTGCCTATCAATGCTCCTCGACCAAACTGACTCAGCAGAGTAATGACCTGGTCTAGGGTTTCATAGCGAACTGTGGTGAAATGCTTTGGGATGTAGTCGTTAATGGAATTTCTGTCTGGGTATGACAGGTCATGAATAATGCGAAAGTCATTAGGCTCTTTCTTTGGCACTATACCAAGCGGGGAAGACTGATAATTAACAAATGGAGGTGAAAGGAAAGGACCAGCAATACGTCCAAGGGCAAGTTCCTTCGCAAGTTTCCTTTCCACTACATCCTTATGATGTGAAACAGATGGATGGTTTTTGGAGAAGCGAAGAGATGGTGTGCCAAGGTAATTGATATGAAATCCATGGGTAAAGCCTTGTATGAGGAAATTAGTTTCCGTTTGGTCATAGCCTTGTAGGGCATGTTGTAAACATTTAGGGTTTACTTGTGTGGGGAGTGCAGTGCTTGGGACAGGAAGTGGAAGGGTGAGGTGCTTGACATTTGGCACAGACATGTTTGAACCTGCATGTTTGGGAGACACATTTGCCCCCTCGCTGGTACACCCAGCAGTAGCCGGCCGGAAAGGGCTGAGGGCGACGGTATGGGTTGCGGGAGACAGCAGGTGGAGCACGATTGGGTCCGCCCTGGACCTACTTTGCATACATGCACTTGAAAAACAAGTCCTACCTGGGCTGATCCCAGGGGAAACTTGGTGGGTTGGAATGCCGGAAAGCTCGGAATTGTTCGTCATATTGCCGCCAGGCAAATGGCGGACCTGTATTGGCAATATCGCGAACAACCTCGCAGTATTTAAACAAGCCAGGCGCTTTGTCAGGAAATCGCTGTGTATACACAGCACCGAACACCAAGAAGGCAGATGTCCACTGCTCAATAGAAGAGATCTGCCTTACTTTACCCTGTGGTATGAGGGAAAGGAGAGGATGGGCATAGTCTGGCATCTGGTGTCGCTTACTAGTGTTGACTAACTCATAGAAATCGACATACTCGTTTTCCCATATCTTAGCCTTTACTTTATCTGATAAATCGGACCCCAATTCAGTTGTATGTAGAGGCAAAGTTTGCGGCAAGGTCGGCTCACCCTGTTCGCCACGCAGCAGGGCGTCAATCGCTCCTGCAACCGTATAGTCCACCTGGTCCGCAGCGTCGGGTGGGTTACCCGCCACTGGCGGCATCATGAGGTCTGGAACAGCTATCGGTGCAGCAGGGACATCTACAGGCGCAGCAGGAACGGGAACCGGCACTGCAGCACGATCGTCACGCAGCTGCTTCAAAACTTCTCTCGTGACGACGGCCACCATCTCCGCTGTGCTGGTCGAGACCGTCGGCGGGCCCCCATCAGGGATGACACTCTCATCGGGTCTGCCAGCAGCAGCGCTGACAGGACGACGTCGTCTAACGGGCGGTGCAGGCATGGGTGGAGCAGTCTCGGCAGCACGTTTCCGGATGGCTGCTCTGCGTTGTGACGGCTGTCTTACCGCAGCCCCTCTCGTTGTGGATGTACGTCCACGTGGCATACTACAACAAGGCAACGGAAGGCCAGGCACTGCATGCATAAACACTGCAATAATGATGCCATTATGGTGAGTGGGCAGTACTGGACTACAGAAGAGTGACTGCTTACATGGTCAAATACCAAAAATAAAAAAAATTGCAATTATAACTAGACCCTGGACTGTGCTGGTACAGGCACATATAATGGGACCATCGTACAAACAGCATCATGACAGAGACACAGCTATGCAACTTGTCAGTGTTCGCATGACACAGAAAGCAAAATGCTCACATGACAGAGACACATTTCTGCAACCTGTCATTGTTCGCATGAACACAGAATGGAAACTGCTCACATGACAGAGACACATTTCTGCAACCTGTTAATGTTCGAATGAACACAGAAAGTAAAATGCACACATGACAGAGACACATTTCTGCAACCTGTCAATGTTCGAATGAACACAGAAAGTAAAATGCTCACATGACAAAGACACATTTCTGCAACATGTCAATGTTCGCAAGAACTAAAATGCTCACATGACAGAGACACATTTCTGCAACCTGTCAATGTTTACATGGGCAAAGAAATTAAAATGCTCACATGACAGAGACACATTTCTGCAACCTGTCAATATTTGCAT
Organism: Lamellibrachia columna; assembly: GCA_963662155.1. Lineage (NCBI taxonomy): Eukaryota > Metazoa > Annelida > Polychaeta > Sabellida > Siboglinidae > Lamellibrachia > Lamellibrachia columna. The sequence continues at coordinate 29,530,699 of OY759269.1, forward strand.
GAACACAAAGTAAAATGCTCACATGACAGAGACACATTTCTGCAACCTGTAAATGTTCGCATGAACACAGAAAAGAAAATGCTCACATGACAGAGAAATATTTCTGCAACCTGTCAATGTTTACCCGGACAAAGAAAATGCTCACATGACAGAGACACATCTCTGCAACCTGTCAAGTTTGCAAGAAAAAATCCAAAAAGTACAGAGTTCACAGGACATAGACCCTGGACCGTGACAAGTCATCCGTGACAAGTCATTGTTGGCAAGAACGAAATGACAAAAACACAAGAATTAATTTCATTGTGAAACAACAGGGCAGAAAATAAATGGAGGTAACGCAGTATACATGCACAATGGCAAATGATTGCAGCTATTAAAATTGATGAACAACAAACATGGCAGCCCCCCGCACGCTTCGCACATATTTGCGCATACCAGCATCATTCAGATGTACCCCAAACCGGTCAAAATACTGAGGCCAGTTGGCATGCATGCCACGGTGTCGCCAATAGTGAACATGGGGCAGGTCTGTGGTCAAAGCATCCAGCGTTCGATTGACCACGAAACGAGCGCTGTTAAAATCGGCACGAGTTTGAAATCGTGACCGCCCATTCGGCCGCACAATCACACGCGGGAGGACCTGACAAACAACCACCTCGGCAACCGAGTCTACAGCCGCAACAAGCTTGGCGAAATCCACGATCCGCTTGGCAAGATTGACTGGATCAACATGAGAAGCCGATAAATCATTAGTTCCTATGTCAAGTATGACTCCCCGTACAGCGAGATCGCGGACCAGTGGTAATTCAAGCATTAAACCGTCCAGGGTGAGGCCCCCTATGCCACGGTAAAATACGTTTGAAATTTTTTCGGAAATACCCAAGTCTGCACCAACCACTTTATTAGTATCGTTACGACGAAACACGCATTCCTGCAGACGACGAACAAAACTATGACCAAGAATTAAAAGGTCGGAGTTGCCGTCCATAGCTGAACAATTTACAACGGTGTTCTCCGTATTCGCTAGGTGGCAGTGTTCTCCGTATTCGCTAGGTGGCAGGTTTTTTGTTTCTCATGCGAGGTTAATAGAAGACACAGTTAGCAAGTATATTAGACTAAAGTGTTCTTTTGATCACAAAAACAGCCTTATTCAAGGCTAACGTAGCAAACTAATTAAAATTAAATTGTATGATGGCGCCGTGCAAACGACAGTTAAAGGCCACAAGGCATTTAATTTGTGGCAGTTGCAGCAACTGGGTGGACTTCGTTAAGTCTGGGTGCGATAAGTCCTGGGCTGAGGTCCAGGCAGATAGTTTTAGTTTTGAGTGTAGGGGATGTACGAAGATGAAGGAACTAGAGGTGGAGTTGGAAGAGCTGAGGCTGCTCGTTGTGGCAATGGTGGGAAGGGAACAGGGTGGTTGTGCCAGTAGTTCCGGTGGGGGAACAGTAGATGATAAAGTGGGGAAAGACACAAGAGATGCTAGGGAGAGCTCACCGCAGCCTGGGAGGAAGCTGAGGGGAGGGAAGGTGACAGATCGTAGGGAGACAGGACGTAAGGAGACGGGAAAGAAAGGAACGGGAGGGAAGACAACAGGAGCGAAGGGGAGGGGAGTAGGGGAGACAGGAGGGAAGGAGAAGGGAGTGGGGGAGACAGGAGGGAAGGAGAAGGGAGTGGGGGAGACAGGAGGGAAGGAGAAGGGAGTGGGGGAGACGGGAGGGAAAACAACCGGAGTGAAGGAGAGGGAAGTGGGGGAGACGGGAGGGAAAACAACCGGAGTGAAGGAGAGGGAAGTGGGAGAGACAAGAGCAAAGGAGTGGGAAGTGGGGGAGACAGGAGCGAAGGAGACAGGAGGGAAGGGGTCAGGACAGAATGTGATGGAGGGGATCGAACGGAAGAGTTATTCTGCAGCAGTGATAGAGGGGGTGAGGAAGAGAGCGAGGGTGTTTGTGGGGGATTCGATAGTTAGGAAGACCGACAGAGTCTTAAACAAGGGAGATGATGTGGTGGTCTGCTTGCCTGGAGCCAAAATAGAGGCGATAACTCAGAGGGTAAAAAACATCGTAGGCTCGGGAAAGGGTGGATCTGTTTTAGTACACGTAGGGACAAATAACGTAGAGAGGGAGGGTACAACTGCCATAGTTAGGAAATATAGGCAGTTGGTCAGAACACTAAAACAGACGCGGGTTGAGCAGGTAATACTGTCAGGGATTTTACCTGTAATGGGCAGGAGGGGTCACAAATATCGAAATTGTCGGGGGATGGCAATTAACATGTTAGTCCAGAAGTTATGTTTGGAAGAGGAAGTTGGATTTGTGGATTTATGGGGAAGTTTTGTTGGGAGGGCTGATATGTACATGAAGGATGGGCTTCATTTAAGTGGTAAGGGGGCGGCAGTATTCGCGGACAAACTTTCAGCAGCGGTAGATAGTGACTTGGGTACAATGACAAATATTTTTGGAAGTAAACATTCTTTAAACTAGAAGTGCAGGGGGGTTACCTAGAGGTGTCTCAAGCAGAACAAGAGGCCACTAGCACAGATAAACCAATATCAAATCATCCGAAAAACATCACTGAAAAAGGTTATAGATGCGTATGTTTAAATGCAAGGAGCATAGTAAATAAGAAAAACGAATTAAACGTTATGGTAGAAGATATTGACCCTCACATAATTGGTATAACTGAATCATGGGCCAACATAGATATAACAGATGCTGAATTAGGACTGACAGGATATGTAATGTTTAGGAAAGATCGAATAGGAAGAAGGGGCGGGGGAGTTATTTTATATGTTAAAGAATCTATTCAGGCTTATGAAATAAAACTAGAAAGGGAAGCAGATTGCGATGAAGCTGTTTGGTGCAAAATTGTTTCAGGAAATTCAAAATTAACTATTGGATTAGTTTACCGAAGTCCAAACATAAACGAAGAGGACAACACAAAAATAATAAACGCTATAAAGGAAGTTAGTAAAGGGGAATGTATCATAATGGGAGATTTTAACCATGGACACATACAATGGAATTCTCTAGAGAGCACAGGGATTGAGGACCAACAATTTCTATTTTTAATCCAGGATAGCTTTCTTACTCAGCACGTACTAGAACCAACCAGGGGAGAAATGTATTAGATATAGTTTTGTCATCACAAAAAGAATTAGTGGACAATGTAAAAATATTTGAACCATTGGGTAATAGTGACCATAATCAAATACATTTTGACATCAATGTAAAATCAGAAAGTAAAAATAAGAAAACGTACAAGAGAAACTTCCACAAAGGTAACTACAAAGATATGAGAAAATACTTAGCAAAGCTAGATTGGAATAACATGCTGATGAATAAGACCGCAATTGAATGTTGGAATATTCTAAAATATGAAATTGAGAGTATCGTCGATAAATTTGTTCCCTTCCAAAAACAAGGAAAACGGTGTAGAAAGAAACACTTGTCAAAAGAGGCTATTAGAAAAATAATGCTAAAGCAAACTATGTGGAGGGTTTATAGGCGTACCAGAAAGGACGAAGACTATGCAAAATACAAAGAGGCACTTAATGCAGCTACAACTGAAATCAGACAATCTAAAAGAAGCTATGAGCAAAAACTAGCATGTAACATAAAAAATGACAGCAAGAGTTTCTATGCATATGTCAGGAGTAAACAAAACGTACAAGACAAGGTTGGACCTCTAGAAGACAGTGCTGGAAATATAATATCACAGGGGTTTTTAATGGCGGAAGACCTAAATGGTTACTTCAGTTCAGTGTTTACCAAAGAAGATATTAGTTCATTACCAGTTGCTGATGCTAAATTTCAGGGGGCTAAATCTGACTATTTAGGTCCGTTAGTTGTAACTCCAGAATTGGTAGCTAAGAAAATAAAGGCAATGAAGGATAACAAATCACCGGGAGTGGATGGGATTCCTCCAAAATTACTAATGGAAACAGTAGAACAAATCAGTATACCACTTGCAAGAGTATTCAACTTGTCGTTAAAAGAGGGAGTTGTTCCGTTTGAATGGAAAGAAGCAAACATCATACCATTATTTAAAAAGGGTTCGAGAAATAAGTCAGAGAATTACAGACCAGTGAGTTTAACGTCAGTGATTTGTAAATTATTAGAAAGGTTAATTAAAGACCATATGGTGGACTTTCTCGTTAAGCATAAATTATTAAATTCATCTCAACATGGATTCCTTAAAGCGAGGTCATGCTTAACAAATATGTTATGTTTTTTGGAAGAAATCACTAAGTGGATAGACGTGGGATCGCCAGTAGATATTATCTACTTAGATTTTCAGAAAGCTTTTGACAAAGTGCCACATCAAAGATTACTACTTAAATTAAAAGCCCATGGTATCGGGGATAGCATAACTGACTGGATAGAACAATGGCTGACTGACAGAAGACAACGAGTTGTAGTAGATGGAGAAGTTTCAAATTGGAAATCGGTTTTGAGTGGGGTACCTCAAGGATCAGTATTAGGACCTATATTATTCTTAATTTATATCAATGACTTGGACGACAGTATAACAAGTAACGTACTGAAATTTGCGGATGACACACAACTGTTTAGAAAGGTTAATACTGATGGTGATAAACAACATTTACAAAACGATCTAGACAGATTAGTGAAATGGTCTGAGAAATGGCAGATGTTGTTCAATTTTGGGAAATGTAAATGCATACATACAGGACATAGGAACTTGAATGTAAACTATAGAATGGGAGATACTGTTCTGGGTACTACTGTAAAAGAAAAGGACTTAGGAGTTACAATAAGCGCTGATATGAAAGTTTCAGAGCAGTGTGGTATTGCAGCTTCAAAGGGTAATCAAATTCTTGGATTGATTAGAAGAAACATAACATACAAGGGAAAAAAGTTAATTATACCTCTTTATAAAGCAATAGTTAGACCTCATTTAGAATACTGTATACAAGCATGGAGACCATATCGTAAGAAGGATATAGATACGCTTGAACGCATACAAAGGAGAGCAACTAAAATGATTCCAGAACTGAGAGACCTTAGTTATGAAGAACGCCTGAAAGAATGTGGTTTAACAACTCTAGAGACAAGGAGGTTAAGAGGAGATCAGATTGAAGTTTTTAAGATATTGAATGGGTATGAAAATATTGATAGAAATATGTTTTTCTCACTCAAGAAGGATAGCAGAACTAGAGGACATGAGGTAAAATTAGTAAAGGATCAATGTAGATTGGACATCAGGAAGCACTCGTTCTCACAGAGGACAATAAATGAATGGAACAAATTGTCAACAGATTGTGTAACTGCTAGCGGCGTGAATATGTTTAAAAACAAGGTTGACACATATCTCAGGAGGGCGGGCTATAAGTAGATGAACATTGTTGGACTCTCGATAAGCCAATGGCTTCCTTGTCCACTTGCCATCTGGGCCTTTGGCTTGGATGGCAAATCTTGTTAAATCTTGTTAAAAACGAAAACACAGCCGAAATCGAAATACAAAATGGCGGCGCAGAGTTAGACAAAGGCCGAAGACATAAATTGTACGATAACTCAAGGATAATCACATCAATATAACGCAAACAAGGCGTTTAATTTAGATATAATGTAGGCACAAAGCCTAAAACAGAATATACTAAGTTGAAGTGATACTAACCTTGAAATCTTCACAGGAAAAACGTCCAATGTGTTGCTTCACGAAAACACGACTTACGTCAGCGAAGTTTGCAATACAAAGGGACAGGGTTTAACTTGCCACGTGGTCACATGACGTTTTTGGACAAAAACCATTTCGCGTACTCCGGACTGTTTCTCGTGTTGCGGACCGCAACAAACATGGCAAAGTAGATTCTCGCCTCACATTATATAAATACTATTTTTTTAAGTGTAAAATTATTCATATAACACAAAATGCTGACCCACCTGATTTCTTAACCAAAATAAATACAATATATTGCGATAGGTGTCGCGATAAGTCCAACAGTTTGTCAATGTTCCAAGGGGGTGCAGTTGGAAGTTTTGGTGATCTTCAAGGCCCGTCAAGGGGGTGCTTTGGAGGTCCCAATGGGGTGCAGGTAGAGGTTTTCCGTGAGCCTCAAGGGGGGTGCAGTTGGGGGCTTTTGGTGGGCCTGAAATCTCCTGGACTTCGAAACTCAAGTTTTCAGGTATACTACAGATTATTGCTATACTAGTGGGTACGTAAACATGTCATGTAACTATCGCTCAGCAGACTTGTATTACAAGGCAACATTTTACGAATTGTGAAAACTATCGATTAATAATTTAGGGTAGGATTAATGTTCATATACCATCCGTTGTGATCGCAGCCAACTGAATTTGTTTCGAAGAACCAATCCACACAGCCACGGCCAGGCTAGGAAGTGTCCGAGACTGAGTACCGTCCCGCGTATTTCCGTCAATCACTAATTGCATATTAAATCATTAATAACAGCAATATTATATAATGTTCACTTACTGTAATTATATTCATATAATGCATAATGTGCTAAATGTTCATAGTGTAAACACTCCGGCAATTCATATGGGCTAACGAATTGTTAATAACCACAGACAGATTAATTATTATTATTTATGTTGTCCTCTTCCAATAACTCGTCCTCACATAAAATACTGTTCTGTCCGCGATGCCGTCGACGGCCCCTCTTGTACTATACTGTATATTAAATATAGTTTTTATTATCGTATTGAGACATCCCGTGTTCAAACATAACTTTACTAGTGTCGGCCTTCGGCTTCGTTTACATTTCGCAAGTGTTTACGTGACACTATCACAAAAAAGGCTAACAAAATATATACAACTTCCGGTCTCGCTCCGGTCTGCGTAAGTCGGCATCTGTGCATAAAGTTTTTAAGCAGACCGCATTTTTTGTATATATGTAATTCTTTCAAATATTTCAATGAACCTTTAGTATATGTTCTAAATTAGTTTTACAAACAATGTTCCAACTTCACATCGTTGGAAAATCTACTAAATAAAATATATGCCCGGTCCTCTTAAAGCGGTGCGGTATGCACTGGCAGCCACTGGTCGACGTATGCTGCCTTTAGAATTGTGTGTGTGTGTGCGTGCGTGCGTGCGTGCGTGCGTGCGTGCGTGGGTGGGTGTGTGTGTGCGTGCGTGTGTGCGTTTGTAGAATCGATTTCACCATGTTGTCCTCTAACCAACTTGTTCATGCAAAAACCGCGACCGTCAATCGTGTGGCATGTCTCCGCAAGTAACGCCGAGCAGCGCGACTATAAATGTTGTTACTGAAGAAGTAAACAGAGAGTGACACACTGGTGTGATGTTTACATATACCCAACGTTAAGGGAACTCCGGGCGGCAACCAGTTGACTCTGTTGATTACAGCTGTCAGCGGATATGTCACTGTGCGGCGCTTTGTTTACTTCTCCAACAGTGTTATTTATACTTCCCGGTTTTTAAGCAAGATTTAACATGATTGCCATCCCAAACAACAAGTTCCAGATGGCAACTGGACAAGGAAGCCATTGCCTTATCGATAGTCCAACAATTTTCCAATCTATGTGTCAGATATATGTCAATTCTATTTTTAAACATATTCATACTACTAGCTTTAACACAATCATTTGGAAGTTAGTTCCATTCATTTATCACCCTCTGTGAGAAAGAGTACTTTCCCATGTCCAACCTACACTGCTCCTTAACTAATGCTGCTTAGAGTCATCTGGTTCTACTGCCTTCTTTATGTTTGAAGAACATATTTCTATCAACATCCTCATAACCGTTCACTACTTTAAACACTTCTATTTGGTCTACTGGTATCTAGTGTTGTCAAGCCACATTGTATTAAGCGACTTTCGTAACTAAGGTCTCTCAATTCTGGAATCATTTTAGTTGCTCTTCGTTTTAGTCTTTCTAGCTTGTATATGTCCTTTTTACGATACGGCCTCCATGCGTGAACACAATATTCCAAATGTGGTCTAAATATTGCTTTGTACAGGGTCACAATTAGCTGTTTCTCTTTATACGTTAGTGTTCTCCTAATCAGTCCTAGAATTTTATTTCCTTTGGAAGCAGCAACCCCACATTGCTCTGAAACTTTCATGTCAGCAATAAATGTTACTCCTTATTCTTTTTCTTTTGTGGTTCTACCTAGTACAGCATCCCCCATTTTATATTCTTCGTCCATGTTTCCATGTCTTATGTGCATACATTTATACTTCCCAAAATTTAATAACATGTGCCATTTCTCTGACCATTTAACTAATTTATCTAGATCATCCTGTAAACTTTGTTTATCTGTATCATTAGAAACCTTTCTGGATACTTTTGTGTCATCTGCAATTTGAGTACTTTGCTAGATACGTCAGCTTCCAAATCATGTATATATATTAAAAACAGCCTAATACTGATCCCTGTGGTATCCCACAGGGATCAGTATTAGTAGATGGTGAGATTTCAAACTGGATGATGACATTTGCAGTTTGAAATCTCACCATAATTGATTATATCATTCCCTATATCATGGGCCTTAGTTTAAGTAACAATCTTTGATGCGGCACTTTATCAAAAGCTTTCTGAAAATCCAAGTAAACAACATCCCCTGGTGACCCGTCATCTACCCACTTTGTAATTTCTTAAAAAAAACACAAGATATTGGTTAGACATGACCTTGCTTTTAGGAACCAAAGTTGAGATGTATTTATTAATTTATGTTTTACAAGGAATTCCACCATGTGGTCTCTAATTAATGTTTCAAGTAATTTACATACAACTGATGTTAAACTCACTGATCTGTAATTTTCCGGCTTGTTCCGCAATCCCTTCTTAAATAGCGGCGTAATGTTTGCTTCTTTCTATTCTATTCTAGTGACTAGTTAAACAAATTTGCAAGTGGTGTACTAATTTGCTGAACAATTTCCGTGAGCAGTTTTGGTGATATCCCATCTACTCCAGGTGATTTATTATCTTTCATCGTTTTAATTTTATTTGCTATAATTTCAAGAGTTACAAATAACTGCACTACATGTTCCGATTTATTGCCCTCAAATTTTGTAAAATGGAACTGGAAGTGAGTTTATATATCCTGTGGTAAAAACTGAGCTGAAGTACTCACTCACTACCTCTGCCATTTGAAACCCTTCTGAAATTATGTTTCCTCTGTTGTTTTCCAGTGGTCCGACCTTATCTGGAATTTTCTGTTTACTCCTTATGTAAGCATAGAAACTCTTTTATATTTAACAATGTATACTATAGTTTCTTACACCAGTTTAATTCACGGCCTGTAAACAGACCCGTAAACAAACTCCACCTTATCGCTCGTGAAATTTGAGTCCGGGACAAATACTGCCTCTGTTAACAAAACAGTTTCTTAATATATGTCTGTAAGAAGTTGGTGTATATAGCATAAGTGTAATAGTAATACTTATTCTAACAAATATTCCACTTTTTCTGACGGTTCACTATGCTATCACAATTTTCGAATGGAAAACAACACTATTAACGCTCACTGACTCCGGAACTAACTTACTCTAAAATCATGACTCTGACTAATAATTAACAAAACAAAATTTCTTATATATGTCTACAATAAGTTTATGCCTAATATATATAGGCAATAGTAATACTTATTCTATTCGATATACCACTTTTTCTGTAAATTCTCTTTATCTTTCCGGAAGTCAAGGTTGCTTGGGGAGAAGGTGTAACATACGATTGACAGTCGAGATTGTTGCAGAAATAAATTGGTTTAAGGGCAACATGGCGAAATCGCTTCTACTGGTCAGCGTATTGCTGGTCGTCGTGTGACTGCCAAAGTACGACATCAGAAGACTCGCATTGTTCATACACATTCAAGGCGCCAGCGAGTGACTGCAATCAAAAAACCAGTTATTGAACATTTTGGCTCTACAGGTCCTGGTCAGGCTTCAGGCAGAGTAATTGAAGAACGTCCCAGTGGATATCGTTAAACTGGTCAACGACTTGAACCACATCCGTGCCGAGAATATAAAACTGGCTGGGAAGCAGACATAATTAACATATGAGAATGGAAAACTGCGACAGAACATTGCGACCATTGAAGCAGGTAAGACTGAGAAACAATACTTTGCTATGACCCATTTTTCAATATGTACGTCCACGAAGTTCAACTGATCTAGTTATGAAAGTGCACTTTATATATTACAAATAGTACAAGTTCGCCCACCAAACCGTCATCGGCATACTGAAACTTGGTGGAAGAAAGGAAGAATATATAAATATATCATGTGATGCACAACCGCTCGGAAGAGACATTTCTGGTTCCAAAGCCGACTGACGATGGTAACAGGTGGCGAAGTGTGAACGTTTAAACCGATCTTAATGACTATATGCCAAGCTACATAAAACCTACATTCTCTTTCATTTCATTCGACCATAATAATTATTTGATCAATGATCTGATTGGATATGTTCTATTGTGATGAGTCCAGTATAATATACCGAATGACAGTATGGCAATACTTCGGTTATGTTACTAGAGATGGGTTTTATTTATCTGAATCAGTAACTTCAGTATCCATTCCTGATAAGGCTGATCGGGATATAGTTGCTATGTTGAAATGGTCGCCTTTCTTGTACAAAATGATGCCCTCCGTTGCCTGCATCTGACGTGACACATTACGATTTTCTTGAGTGTGGTGCTGCTTGCCTTGAACATATCCACGGTTACTGCGTCTGACCCTTGTGGTTTGCCAGTTTCGCATCTTCTAGATTATCAATGAAGATTGGAGGTATTTGGTCATCAAAAGATTCAGTGAGATGGATGAAAGCAATTTCATCCCTGTGGCAAAGCAACTAGTAAAACTTCCCCCTCTGTTCGAGAACCGTTTCATTCTTCTACAAATGCTTGGGAATGTTAGCAATGGTCATGTTGACACTGGGTAATTTATCCTCAGTACTGAAGATGCATTACGAACATACTGCTGTAGCTCAATACCACATGTTCGTACCACAAAACGTTACTACAATACTAAGGAAAACAGTTTTAATAATATTGTCAAGAAAAACGCTGAATAATTAATGAAAACTTGTATCAACTCAAACTATTATTGAACTTATTTTGTGAATCTGACAATATATCTTTCAACTTACACCAATGATGGCTGTATTATGTTGTGTTTGTTGTATATTTTTGTTTTCATTTACTTTAGCTATACATATATTTTGTCTTCCACATGTATATTAGTAATCAGTTTCGATGTTATTAAAACGTTATTGCATTATCTATACATTGCCGATGAAAGTGTCTGTAGTTGCCAGAAAACGTTAAGAGGCATTGGCGGTGAGACATACGATACAAAGAACGATACGAATAATTAGGGAAATACAAGACACATTTACCACATGAAGCCAATCAGTAAACACAAAAAACCTACCTCAGTCACGCAGGTTTTAACAGAACCATTCAACAAAAGAGTTTCACCGTGCAGTCCCCAAAATGCCGCGCGCTTTCCGTTGCTACAGTTACTTTTCCCATTGGTGACTTTCTTGGGCACCTTGGACAGATTGTGAAACGGTTTTCTTTACACTTTCACAGCACATTCGACATTAATAAACTGACCTCCCGAGTGAAATGTGCGACATGACATATTTATTTTTCTTCTTCCATTTGGGCACTTGTGGGGTGAGGCACAGCTTTCTTTCTTTCAGCTGTTCAAATCTGCCCTTTCGAGATATCTGTGAACACTCTCCCTCCTGCTTAATTTCAGTTTTCCTCTTCTCCTTCTACCTCCACCGTCTGTTTCCGTTCTATCCTTGGCGATCTCTCCTTACTCATTATCTGTATATGCCATGCACTTCACAGTCTGGTCCCCTCTACCTTCACCCTCCGTTGTTTCTTATTCTGATATCTTCTCTTATTTCAACCCTATCGTCCTTCTGTCTTCACGTCCCATATAATACCTTCTTCCCCCTACCATTATGTCGCTCCGGCTTGGAACAGCATCTGTCCCTCCTTGCTGCTTCCTCCATCTTCACACATTGTGCTGCCCAAGTGCACGAAACACATTTACATTTGGATAACATTAGTTAGGTTTTCCAAATGCATGTTTCATGTTCGACTCCAATACGAGCATGAAACGAGTAGGTAGCAGCAATACGCTTACAATACGCTAACATGTAGAATCGATTTCGCTATGTTGTCATCAAAACAATTCGATTGTTCTTTCAAAAACCGCGACCGTCAATTGTGTCTGCAAGCAACGCTGGGCAAGCAAACGGGAAGTATAAATGGTGCTACAGGAGAACTGGTGGCATTGCGGTCTATCAGCGGTTCACCCTATTGGTCGACAATTGTATTTAATAAACCCACAATGTCCTATTCAACAGACCCACATAGATGCCGCTAGGATGGTCCGTTCGACGACAACAACATGGATGTCTTGCAACGAGCTTACGGTTATATGGAATTCAACTCTTCCTCCGTAAAAAGCTGCAATATGGCCACGAAGCCTGTACAATTACATATTGGCCCCTCCATTAAAAAAAACCATTAGATGGATGCTAATCGATAAAGGTCAGGATGACGTTAAATATACGCTGGAGCCAGCTCGTCACAGACAGAGAGCTGTATGGCGAGTCGACAAAATCTCAGATAAGATCAGAGAGCGAAGGACAGCTACACGAGGAAGAATGAGCCAGTGTATCGACTGATACACTGGGCACCAAAACATGGATAGAGGAAACCAGGGAAACCCACACTCACATATATGGACATCCTGAAACGTGACACAGGCTTGGAAAAATTGCATTGGATGGCAATCTTATTAAATCTTGTTGAATATTGTGTGTACGCAAAGAAACAGGATCGACGCTTACTGAGAAGTCGTTGATGGGTACATTCATGATTACATGTCACATGACTGAAACGCACCAGTATATGGTCCTAGTGAAAGAGTTCCTGGACTCCCTTAGAATATCATGAATTAACATTTATTCACGACTCCTAATAAATTTCGATTGTTCGTAAAAAAGTAAATAGTGGATGGAATTTCGAAAAAAAATAAAACCGAGACGACCTGATCGTAGGGATCGTAGATGAATCCACGACAGTTTGGCTCCCGAGATGCAAAGCGTCTGGGAAGTGTAGCATAACATGCAAACATACACTTCCTGGATAATAGTAACATTGTACAATTTAGCTGTTAGTTTTTTGGGAAGAACAACTCTTTTTCTACTGGGCTCTTTCTTCTTCCCATATTCTGCCTAGCCTCAACAGGCAAACACAAAGATAATAACCAGATGTGGGGTTGCTCTCTACTAATATTTGTGTATGATAAAAATGTAAAATTTTTCATTGCCGTTTGTACAAATTCTCTTTCTGGTGTTCTTTGCCATGTGCCGATTTTTATTAAAGTAAGGGGGTTATGTCAGGTTACCATAAAACAACACCTTCCCAGTTTACTTGTGCCTCCGCCTGTGATCACATGTTTACACTTTAAGTACAACTTAGGTGAAAACTTCAAACAAGCGACACCGAGACAACTTGCCCTCCAAACAGCCCTTTTTCAGTGCAAAGGCCGGATTTATATCCCGCAGATTTGGCTGCGCATGCAACATGGTAACCTAGTCGAGTGCGACTGTTACGCACTCTCAGAACAAGACAGATTATACAGAGTCCGTATAACCTGTTCTTGTGAGAATTACATCAAAGTTGAGTGAATAGATTGCCCACATTTTGAAATGGCGACACCGAGACAACTTGCCCTGGCAGGTGGATTCCAACTCAGTCCTCTCGATTGAGAGTCCGATGCTTCAACCGCCGAGCCACTGCCCTCCAGGTATTATGATTATGTTTATATAATGTCTTCCTCGGCTACCGATCACAGGAACTACATAATTATTTATTAATAAATAACGAGTGTGATCAATATCAGTCGAGCTTGGTGTGGTTATAACCTGGTGTGGCTAAATAATGAGAGTAATATACTAATAGTAGTACATTTAGCTAAGCCAGTTAATTTTTACATTACTGTAACATATAACTGTAACATAATCGATGTGAACTAGTTAACTTTTAAATGTTTGCACTCAATGAGGGCATGCTAACCATGTATATAAATAATATATTCAAATGTACTATCATGTTTAGCACCCTTATACATAGGACGAATGCCTGTTAGAGATGACATTCACTTCATCTCTTGACCAGGACGGTGATCTTTTTCACATAGTCTTCGCCAGTCTGGTCTGTCTTCATGGTGTGCGTAACAAGTTATACTGACAAACCCACCTCCCGATGCACCTCCCCCTCGAAAAACCTCCCGGACACAGTATCCCACCCACATATTAACTAGGACAAACCCCCCTCGTCACATAACAATATTTAATTACACATTTATGAATATGTGGCAATCACACTCCCCCCGAATACTTTTCTTCTTCTGTCAGTTTCTGAGCTTTTTTTATGTACATCAACTTATTTCCACCTCTGTTATTCTTTATGTCATTGACTCGTGAGATGCTACATATATTTTAACATTTGTGTAGAGCTCTGTATAATATATAGCAGAAGCCTTGCATTTACTGCCATGACAGGCCCAGGAAAGTAACTTGGTTACGGTGAATAATGGTGGTCCAGTAAAACAAATCAAGGCTTAAGTACATAATACATTGATTAATAACAAATATTTTTTAGAAAGAACACTATAAAAACACGATAAGAAATAAGTATTACAAAGTGTGTGAACCTTTGAGTGGGGGGGGGGGGGATTTTGTCCTAGCTGCCATTTATATTGGGGATTATGTCCGGGAGGGGGGGGGGGTTGTCCTATATTTTCGTAGCTGGGTTGGTAGGCGTAGATTTACTTTATCCAGTGGGTTTTTTTTCTTCCGGCGGCCCCTTCCCTTTCCCTCTCGGGATGGTGTTTGAGACGGTGTTGTGCTGCGTGATGTGGCCAAAGCAGGAGAGATTGCGTCCTTTCACCGTTGACAAAAAGCGCTCTTACTTACCAACGAAAGCACCTACTTGCCTCACACACCCGATATTTATTAATTTTGTTTTCGGTGTAAGAAGTAAAGAGTAATCTTCTCAATTACTTAAACAAATGCCTGGGTGTGTCTCTTTGTTCCTGCTGTCTACGTCCATCTCTCGCATCAGTAGAGGAAGATCGATTCTAGCGACATTGCACAGTCGAAATCATGATTTGTTGGCCAGTAAGCGAGACAAAAGGCCTTATAGCCAACATTATACTGAATGTTGCAAATACATAATACAAAATAGATGCAACTCCAAATGTAGGAGAGAACGATTATTTGACAGAAAACTTATTTTGAAGTGTTGTGAGTAGTTAATCTAGCAAAACTTGAACTAGACAAATTGTGCAATATTAAGATAATTATTCAACTGCTGTTCGAACAGACAAGTTCGCTTATTTTTGTCCTAAAGTGAGCACAACTGCAGCTGTCGATTCACCATAGACAGAAACCCAAAAAGTGGAAAAGGAATGTTCAAAGACGAATGCATTAAAATTATCGCCATGTCTTGTACAATGTGTGTCGAGTGTGCAAGAAATTGCTGAATTGTGTTTGTTACACAGTGTCCATGAAGGCGCTTTCACACGGCGAAATGTTTCCTATTGACGTGAATATTGATTATTGGTCCACTAAATATTTTTTTATAGTTATATTTACAGCAGGTAAATTCCCAACGGAAAAGTGAATGTGGTCTCTCTCCTGTGGTAGAAACTGATCACTAATCCACATGTGGAAGACAATGAATATTTATTATTAATGCAAATCAAGCACGTGCAACATAAATATACAGACACAACATAATACAGCCAATTAACTATTATTCATCAGTGATGCAATTTTACTAATTATTCAGCTTGGTCTTTATACTTTTTATTAAACTTTTTATTCTTAAATATTGTAATATTTGTCATACGAACATGTCGTAAGGAGCTGAAGCAATCTGTTCAATCTGCTGAGCATAAATGACCCCGTATCAACATTTCGACCATTTCCAATATTCCTAAGCATTTTTTTATTTATTCTTTAGAGATTTAATTTAGTGTTGGGGAAAGGAGTCTAAATGCATTAACTTTGACAAGTAATATGAAAATAATAGGAGTATAAGCACTTTACAACGGTGTTGCCACTAACACAAAACTTCATTGTTAGTTTAGAAACAAAACTTTTTACTGTAAAGATAATTATTTGTGGAAGCAAACTATTGGTTGATTCAATACGGCGTCTATAAGTTTATAATGCCTGCATCTACTGGTGCATCAATTTCTTGGCTACCGACCGACATCTATACAATGACGGTGTCTGCGTCCTCTACGCCAACCTCCTCGACGATAATACGGACCGTTGCCACCCACCCGGTGTAGCTGTCGCCGACGTTGTAAATGTTCTGTTTCCAAACCTCCCAGTGCACAATATCGCCCACGTTCCATGCGACATACACATTGCCGGCAGCTATGCCTCGGCAGTAGCCCTCCACTGAAGCAAATAAACATTTCACATCTCACTGTAGCGACAATTACTGTGTGATGTGTGCGTGTGCGTGTGCGTGTGTGTGTGTGTGTGTGCGCGCGCGCGTGTGTGTGTATGTGTGTGTGTGGTGTGTTGTAGTCACCCGCAACAACACGTTTATGCGCATGCATCTTCTGTACATGACCGGTACTGATCAAGAAAGAAAAGGTACAAGCGAGTGTTAGAGGCTGTAGCTTAGGCAAGTTGGCCGTCACGACTGCGAGAATAAAGATTAATAATAATAATGCTACAACTACTACTGCTGCTGCTGCCGCCACCACCACCACCTCCAGTAATAATAATAATAATTATTATTATTAGTATAGTAATAATAATAATACTAATGAGGGAATACACTAAGCACTTTCAATGGTATGAATGTTGTAACGGTAGCAGATACAATGTGAATGACACCGCTGTATGCCAACCCACCATATGCCGGTCTGTGTATGTTGTTGGCTGAGTCGCGGACGTGTAGTTGTGTGTCGATGGTCCTCGGTTCACTGCACTCCTTGCCGTTGATAGTGAAGAACCAGCGGCGCGCTGAGCTACTCTTTGGACCAGTATCTATTAATCGCAAGTCGCCGTTCCACACGACTCGCAGCACTGTGTCGTTCCGCTTCTTGACGAACTCACACGACTGTGACACATTAGTGCATTGATAACAAATATAATTATGTTATTACACACAGCAATAAGTCATACATTGGACATTGTATTATGTCATTATCAATGTACCATCACTGTTGTCGTAAACACAAAACAACTCCAGTGGTTTATCCTAAGCCAACAGATTGTTAGTCACGTATTCAAGTTAGACACTCTGACCTTACGTTGTCTACAGCAGAGCGGTGCGCAGTGAACAGAGCAGGATGGAGGGGTGCAGCCTCCCGAAGGACAAAGAGGGGACAATATGACATTTGAGTGTATTTCAAGTAAGTCAACAATGTACATTATTCATTCAAATACGGAGACGTCAGCGCTCATAGAATAGTTTGATCGGTGGAGTATTTTTGGGTCATGTCCCCATTAGGCTAAATAGTTAGTGATTTTGTTCGCATGTAACCTGCCACTACATGTTAGTGACTAAGCTCTCTCCTTTATGGCCTCCACTTTACGAAACCCTAGATACGACACTAGATTAGATGTAAAACACTGTTTTTTAGCTTTGTAAAGCAGATGAAGAAAGCGATATCTTGATACTGTAGGAATCGTTGAAACCGATCTTCGAAGAGATGTCGGAAGGTAATCGAACAAGAGGAAGGTTTCAAAGAAAATGTAGGGACGATATAAAGGAGTGGACGAAGCCAGGGTGAAATGCATTGACACAAGCTGGAGTAGGACTGGTGGGAGCTCCTGGCCAACGTCTCGGTTCTGCGTAGGTTTCTCTCTGTGAATGTTAATCGCCTCCTTTATTTTTCTCCTGTGCCAGTTCTCCTCGTGACCTAGAATTTTAACGTCCTTCATAGAGCACTGATGGCCTGTGTTCAGTTTGTGTTTACTTATAGCTGATAGGGTTGGCGACAAGATAATTATTGTACCAAGTATTCTGGCTGGTTCTCCTATATAGTTTTGTTTACATTCTGGGCATTGTATGTCATATACTGAACCGAGACGTCCTACTCCAGCTTGTGTCACATGACATTGGCATGTGACACATCCGTAAGTTCAGTCTGCTGAAGAAGACTGCGGGATGCAATTGAAATATACAGATTGAACACTAAGTTTCTTGATATTTATTATATTTAATATTAATAAACAAGAAACCGGATCATCTATCCATTCAAGGGTAAATTTAAACAGTTGCATAATTATTACTTAATATAAATAACAGTCAGGCGTGTTAAATTCAACATAACACAAAAGGCTAAGACATCTTATTTCTTAACCAAAACAAACACAATATATTGTTATAGGTATTGCGATAGGTCAAACAATTTGGCAATACCGAATCCTACTTTTTAAGTGAATAGACTAATAAGTATTGCATTTCAGACAATCATTATTAAGCAATAAATTCTTGGCCTTTCATGTCAATTGATATGACTACTACCTGGACTACTAAAAGAAGCAGGTAGGAACAACAATATCTAGACTTATGACTTATCACGTTTAATAGCCCTGTCAATGGCTAATATGCCAGTGGTTTCTTGCAGAGTTTTCCTTCTCTAGAGTTAGTAAATCCACGACAGGTTTGTCAATTTCCCTGCGTGGGATCTTTTACTTCACATTGCATAGACACCGTAAACTTATTTAGTGTTTCTTCCAAAAGTCAAACTGGGGTCAACAAAATTGCCAAAGGTTCGAAACGACAGCAGGTGGAATCGTTCCACCGTCCTCTCGATCGTCCGTTGCTGTAACCATGTCTAACATTCTTCAGCATGTGAGCTGGGCAATAAAGCAAAGAGGAAACGTGAAACTGGACACGAGGTACAAGAAATACATCGGGCAATTTCATTTGTGGAAGATGAAGATAGCAGAGACTACAACACCATTTTGGCTCAACTCAGAGCTCACTGCGAACCGCACAAAATTTACTGTAAGCGACATCAGTTCCAGTTCAAAAACAGATGCGCCACTAGGTTAGATGCAAAGCATTGTTTGGCTTTGTAAAACATACGTCGATAGTGATCTCTTGAAAACGCGGTCAAACCGATTTCGAAAAGATGGTGGAATGTAATCGAAGAAGAGGAAGGCCTCAAAGAAAATGGAGGGAGGACATAGAGGAGTGGACGAAGCTTGGTTGGAATGCATCGAACATGAAAGTGTAAAATGTGTAGAATGAGAAATCATATCCAAAGATTTTTATGCAAATGCGGAGAAAACGCGTATTGGTTTATATACATAATATTATTCATTTTAGTTGCGTCGACACTGCCTCTGTAGCTGGCACTGTTTTTCCAATATAACAAACATACTCACGAAAACAAGACCGTATTCGCCACCATAATTCAGTCCCCGCCTTGAACACTGCTTTAAGTTGACATCTGATCGTTTTTTTCCCGCGACCGCACCTGCAATGGTATTACATATGTAAAGGTATGTTATTGTATAACATGTATAACAATCTGATTTTTAAGATCGCTATAATTCATTTTCACTACCTGTCACTGATAATCGTATTGCACACAGTCGCTAGATGGCAGCACCATGTAACTTATTAGAACAGTTAATTAAAGAACATATGGTGTAGTTCCTTGTTAGGCATGAATTATTAAATTCATCTCAACATAGATTCCTAAAAGCGAGGTAATACTTAACAAATATGTTATGTTTTTGTGTGGTAATTTTGATATCCCTGACCCCTCTTTCCCATTACTGGTAAAATCCATGACAGAGTTATCTGCTCAACTGGCGCCTGCTGTATTGTTCTGACTAGCTGCCTGTACTTCCTAAGTATATTCCCTCCCTCTCTACCTTTTCATTCCTACGTGTATTAAAACATATCCTCACTTGTCCGGACCAATGATTGTTCCCACCCTCTCCGTTACAGCCTCTATTTTGATCCCAGACAAGCAAATCACCACGTCGTCCCCCTTATTTAGCACTCTGTCGGTCTTCCTAACTATCGAGTCCCCCATAAACACACTCACTCTCCTACTCACCCCCTCTATGACTACCTCGGAGTAGCTCTTGTGTTGGATCCCTTCTGTCGCATTATGTCCTGCAGTCGTGCCACCTGGCAGCCTGTTGTCCACCTCCCTCTCGCTCATCAATTTGTCTCCTTTCCCTCCGTCTCCTGGCTATATTGAGCTCACGTCGCCTTTACTCTTGACGCCTCCGTTCCTATCGCCTTCCCTTCCGTTTCCCTGGCTCCCATCGCCTCCCTCTCTTTTCCTTACCTACCGTGTCCCTCGTACTCGGCTCCCTCACACACGTCTCCATCAATCCCGTCTCCCTCACGCCGATCACCTTCATTCCACTTTCCGTCCCTCCGTCTCCCTCACTCCCGTCGCATCCCTCTTGTCTCTTTCCATCCCTTCTCCTTCTTTCCCGTTATCTTCCCTCTCGTTTCAGTCACTCCGTTTCCTTCCATTCTTTCGTTCTGTCTACTTACGACCTGTCACCTTACCTCCTCTCTGCCTCCTTCCAGGCTGAGGTGAGCTCAACATAGCATCAATCTCATCATCTCCCCCCTATCATCCACTGTCCCCACACCGGAACCACTGGCACAACCCACCTCTTCCCTTCCCAATATTGCCACTACCAGCTTACTCAGCTGTTCCATCTCCACCTCTAGTTCCTTCATTTTCGCACATCCCCTACACACATAGCTAAACATATCTCATACCGGACTTAACGAAATCTGCCCAGCTGCTACAACTCCCGCATACTAAATGCCTGGTGGCCTTTACATGTCGTTTACACGGCGCCATAAAACAATTGAGTTTTAGTTAGATTGCTACGTTACTTTTCAATAAGGCTGTTTCTATTGTTAAAAACACTTTAGGCTGGATTATTTAGATTTTAATTTACTTTTGACAATTAATATACTTGCTACCTATGTTCTATCTATTAAGCATGTGTGTAAAAAAATGCCTGCCGCCTAGCGAATACACAGAACACTGCTTAAGCAAAATAATGACTCTATGTATTCCAACGTAAGCTAATATCCTGCTGTTATTTCCTTTTTACCGAAAACGTTTACTACAATTATGTCAGATGCAACCTTTTTTAATTGTATGACATATCACTTTGTCTCATATATATTAAAACATGTAAACGATAGTTTGTTACACCAATTTAATTAACGAGCTGTAGACAACCCTTTTATCACTTGCTGAATTAGAGTTCGGGAATAGCTACCTCAAAATACTGCCTCTGTTAACAAAAACGGTTTCTTAATATATGTCTATGACAAGTTTATGCATATGCGCAATAGTAGTACTTATTATAATCACTGTTCCACTCTTTTTGACAATTTACTATGTTACCTTAATTCTCGAACTGGTAGCAAAACCTATTATTCGCTGACTTCCTTGCCGTAATCCGGGACTAAATAACAATTGTTTAATATCATTACCGCTACGTGTAATACTGAAGCTGTACTGAATGAAGCTAGTGACGACGGGTTTTTTTGGAAACAACATCAGAACATCCCTGCGTTCACCGCTTTCTTTGACGAAAACAACAAAGAACTCGTGTGTGATAAATCGACTGTACTCACTGAAGCATGTCCATGTCTTATTTTGGTACTCCGTCTGCCCCGACTGGTGTGTCGATATGGCACATTTCACCTGTCGTAATGCCTTCATGGTCTTGTTCATGTATAACTTCTTATTCTTCTTTCATTCCATCAAGTCTTATTATGCTGAGGATATATATATATATTGTTGGGCGACCATGAATTATCCGTAATGTATATACACTGCATTTTTATAAATAGGTCATTTGGACTTACTGAACTGTACGAGCAGTGCGAGTCTTCAGACATTGCACTTTGTCCGTCTACCACAAACAGGACGACCAACAATATGCCGACATATGGATTCGATTTTGCTATGTTGTCCTCTATTCAACTTGTTCTAGCAAGAACCGCCACCGTCTCCGCAAGTAACGCTGAACACGCAACCGGACAGTAGAAACGTTGTTACAGGAAAACTAAACAGAGTTCGGCACAGCGGGCTATCAGCGGTTCGCTTTATCAGCCGACAGTTGCATTCAATGTCGTATTCAATAGACCAACATAATTGTCGCTAGGGGGCTCTGTTGGCTGGCAGCAAAATGGAGGGCGAGTAACTAGCTTACGATTACTTCGAAGTGAACATCAATCCGTAAAAGCTGCTGTATGGCTGTGAAGCCTGTACATGAAGGCCCCTACTTTAGATGCACAATTACAAGGATGCTACGCAAGAATGAATCTCAGCAAAAGATAAGATGATAAAGAAATAGAGAGAGATGGGAGACTAAAAGGAGAGAGCGAAAAAAGGAGAGGGAGAGAAGGAGAGAGAGAGTGAGAAAGAGAGAGAGAGAGAGAGAGAGAGAGAGAAGGAGATTGATAGAGAGAGAGAGAGAAGGAGATTGATAGAGAGAGAGAGAGAGAGAGAGAGAGAGACAGAGAGAGAGAGAGAGAGAGAGAGAGAGAGAGAGAAGGAGATTGATAGAGAGAGAGAGAAGGAACAGAGTATTGCATTCAACACTCTCACACGTGGCATGTTTTTTGTAAAAGCTTAGTCATGCAGAAACAAACAGGTTCTTCATGGAACTTTGTCCGTCTAGTGGAACAATAAATGGCGCCTAACGTTCAACACAAGTAAATGTAAAAGGATACAGGCAAAATTTCAATATACCATTACAACCGAATATAATAATATGAAATTAATATAAACTGTTCAAGAAAAGGATCTAGGTGTCTGGATTTCAAATAATTTGAAATGTGAGAAATAAGGTGTCGCTGCCTCCCAACAAGCTACCGGGGTTATGCGTTCAGTAAAGAGAGCATTTATTCACATTGACAGAGAAATGTTCAACATCGTTTATAATACACACACGTATGGTATATTGAGTTTACGTTTGGACACCTTATTATGCTAAAGATATTGCAATGCGTGAGAAAGTGCAGCGCAGGGCAACAAAGCTGGTAATAGGATTAAAAGAATTTACACAGGAGGAAATGTTAACACGACTAAAACTATATAGACTAGAAGAAAAGAGATTACAAGGAGATTTAATTGATACTTTTAAGTTGTTAACTGGGAAGAAGAGCATAAACCCAGATCAGTTTTTTTACATTAATCTAAATAACCATAGAGGTCATAGTAAAAACAAAATTAAATAAACAATTACGTATGAAAATATGCAAACGCCGATTTTTCAGTCAGAGTGGTGGATGTATGGAATTCATTGCTCGACAATATTATATATGCACCCTCTACAAACATTTATAAAATATAATCCATAAAAAACGGGTTTAATATATTGGGAATAAAAAAAGGTTTACCAGTAGCCTTACAAATGCCCATTACTTAGAAGTGTAAATGTAAGTGCATAAACACACACGCTCACAGCTGTCGTACATGTATGTGTTTACATGTGCGATGTATCTTGCTGCTCAGCCGCATTAATGACTTCCGGCAACAAAGCCAAAATGTGGTTAGTAGACGCGCTTTCTAAGCTTCGAAGGTAGTTTAGCCTTTGTATTGCAGAATAAGACAGCAGAAAATCGAGTAACCGCAACTATATTGTATAATTATATTTCTGCCTTCTATAACACTTGAGACAAGACCTCCCGCGGAAGAACGTCGGACAGTCGTTCTGCGGAATGTTGATTTGCTGATGTGCCCATCCGGGGAGGGACCGCGGTTCGACTCCACCTACTGCCGTTTGGCCAATTTTGTTCACCCCACTGTGCCATTCGGATAAGACCCTAAAAGCCGTTTGACTCTTTTACCTAGTGTCTATATCAGGGAAGTAACATTCCCACCTTATGATATCTCAGGTAAATGAAAAAAAAACTGTTGTGGACTCACAGCATCAGAGACTGAGTCAGACCTGGACAGCTGGTGATGTCAATATATAAGAAAGAACGAATCTAGGACATAACCATTTCCAGACATAACCGCCTTTGAACAAAATCCCCTCTGGTAAAAAAACCTCTCTTTAATACAATTACGGCAGTCATAGCATTGTCTAGCGACGTCCTTGTATTACGTAAATTTGGACAATCGTAGACAAGAAGCATGACGTTATGAACAATTGTACGTACTTGTTGGCATAAAACTTACCTATAAGTAATATTGAATTTTTTATTTTTTATTAACTTGTTTGTAAAGAACACACCTGACAAATTCTTCATTGCGACTGAGTATCGCACATATTTCAACATTCGTGTAGCCTGCCGCAAAACACTGCCTGACTAAACCGTCATCTGAAACGGAACATATACCGCTTCTGTTAGATGCATGCGCATGACAAAAATACGAAACATATTTGCAGTAGTTGGCTGTGTTTGACAACATAGATGAACCTCTGAAAAGCTAGCGCCTGAGATGCAAAGCATGTCGGAAGAGTGGCGTTATTCCAGCATTATTAACGTACATTTCAGAGAAGTGTTGGACACTTTGAGACGTGCAATACGGCCACAATTGGAATAGGGGGATTTTGAAACGGACATAGTGTGTAACCTAAGTAGCATTATTAACATGCCATAATAAAAATAAAGTCGTCCAAGATTGACCCACAGTCCATCGCTATTCTGAAAGCAAATACTTCCATCTTAGCGCCGATCCTCAGGAACGTCATCGACTTCTCTTACGAGTCTTCCACTGTTAAGGCACGCCTAAAGCACGCTGTCATCACGCCTCTTCTGAAACGTTCCGGTCTTCCCGTTGACGACTACCGACCTATCTCGAACCTTCCGTGCGCATCCACGTTACTTGAACGCCACGTCTCCGCCCAACTGCGTTTGCGTCTGCAACAAAATGGCATTGGAGATCCTTTTCAGGCCGCCTACCGACCGTTACACAGCGTTGAAACAGCGTTTGTATGTATTCAGGATGATACATTGCGTTCACTGGATGCTC
The DNA here is from genome assembly GCA_963662155.1 of Lamellibrachia columna. Taxonomy (NCBI): domain Eukaryota; kingdom Metazoa; phylum Annelida; class Polychaeta; order Sabellida; family Siboglinidae; genus Lamellibrachia; species Lamellibrachia columna. The sequence continues at coordinate 29,555,704 of OY759269.1, forward strand.
GTAAGCATGCAGTTCAGGTAACTGCTTGAACTAAGCGCTGCCTTCGATACGATCGACCACGACCGTCTTCTCGCAGAATTAGACAGGATCGGCGTGCGAGGCGACGCACTTTGCTGGCTTGCGTCCTATCTCACCGACCGAACACAGTGCGTCAGTGTTGAAGGTCATCTGTCCAGCAACATCCAACTGCGACATGGAGTTCCACCTGGCAGTGTTTTGGGCCCTATCCTTGTTTTTGTCTACTGTACAGGTCTTTCAGAGGTTTTCTCGAAGAACGGAGTTCGCCACCGTGTCTACGCAGATGACACCTAGCTGTATGCTAACTTTCCGCGTAATGATTCTGCGTTCGCCGCCGATCGGATATCCCGCTGTGTTATTGACGTGAAAGCTACCTACTTTTAAACGAGGCGGATACAGAGGCTATTCTGTTCTCGGCACCGAACAACCGTGTTCCACAGCCACCATCTCTCCTCGTCGACATCTGCGGATGTAAAGTCAGCACTTCAGCCAACATACGTGACATTTGCATACAGGTCGACTCCACGATGTCGATGGCCGCACACGTTAGCCGTTCAATACCGCTTTTAGCGTTGCATCCCAGTATCGCACGACATATATTGTACGATTGTGTGCATTATCTTCCCAATCACCTGTTGTGCATGCATGGGTGAGGTGTAGTAGGCACTCGATTTGTTGCATGTCATTGTGGGATCCTGTTTGACGTCAGAATGCTAATTAGGACCAATGAGCCTTTGTCTCGGTTCCTATAGCTAAAGCCTCTGCGACTTCCGTCAACCTTCGCCTTAGCAACCATGTTTACAGATGGAGTGGTAGTTTGAAAGTGGTCTATGTCTATATGATACTCAGCAAGAACCCGAAAGTTATTACGCCAATGTGGGACCGAGTGTTAAAGCACTACTCGGAATTTAGACCTACGGCCCAATCTATTTTTAAAAGTGTTCACATTGGCTGCATGCACAACTGTTTCTGATAATCCATTCTAGTTTTTGATAATTATGTTTTAAAAGCTATTGATATAAATCTGTGTCCTGGCCGGCACATACATATGTCACTATGGCCACGTGTGTTTTTATTTTTCCCGAACAAGATGATCTGGTAAAGGAAGAACAGTTTGTCCATGTAATTTTTTAAAACAATAAGGGGCAGCTGATCTCTCTCCGGAGCTCCAGGGACTCCGACTTAAGACCATTCATTATCTCAGTGACATTGCTACCCGGTGTTGTTGTTGTTTACAAATGTTACTGCTCGTCGTTTCTTCATTTATTTGATGCTTTGCTGTGTACATGTATCCATTTCGGAGCTCTATATTCGGGGACATGCAATTCGGACACTAGATTCCCTGGGAGATTTTTAAATGGAATTAACTTTCTGACGTTTCCGAAACCGCTCAACAATCGACATAAATAGTTTAAGTGGATACGATAGAATGTCTGACGTCTTCACAGTTACGACGGACATGTTTGTTTTTAGCTTGTTGTTTTGACAACTAGTAAAACAATCACGTAATGGACCTCACAATCCACAAGGATTTGGCTTCATTCTCATCTATGCAAACCGTCGTCGCTACTTGCTTACCTACTTAATCCTCGTCGCTCAAGTTACAGCATAGGGCCGAAACGATATTTCTCCAAATCGCTCTATCGTTTGCAGCTTTCGTAATTTATTTCCAGGTGGTTCCGTGCTTCTGACCTCCTCCAACTATATTTGATCTGTTTGTTTTTCTTTTTCCTTGGGTTTTCCAATCGATGGCCTGTCTCGTGACTGTGTAGTTGATTTTTGGAGGGTGTATCCTAACCAGGTAAATTTTCTTGATTTCATTATTTTGCCTGCTGCTGTCTTGGTCTGTCCTCCTCGTGAGTTCTTTGTTTGTTATCTTGTCTTGCCAGTTAATTTCAGAATGCATTTGTTTATTAAATTAACTTTCCCCACTCTCACATCTGACTTTATTTAGAAACAATTAAGGAACATGCCTAAAATAAATATGTTGCTCTGAACAGACAGCCTGGCAAACTTCCACGAGCAGCAACACCAGTCATATTAAAACCATTAGCATTCATTCTAAATTTTCCTCTGAAATCTGGCAAATTTACCACATAATAGGGTCAATCTTGTATCCTCTTTTGTTTATGCTTTCCTTGAAACTCGCGATATAAGCATGTTTGCAAACGATACGGAAATTGACTCCGCTAAAAAACTTGAGTGTTCAGCTGAATTAGAATCCAAAGTTAACTGTATTTTGATACTAACAGACTTAGTCTTAATGTACAGAAATGTGAATTATTGCTAATTGGCACCCATCAGTCCATTGCCATGATGGCTGATGTTAGAATTCGTATCAATAATGAACCACTCAAACATGTGTCAGTAGCAAAGTACTTTGGTATGTATATAGACTCAAACATCAAAGGGGACGACCACATTAATACCATGATTCCTAAAATTTCAACCAATATAGGAATCATAAGATCTCTTCTTAACATAGTACCAATTGACACTGTTGTGCATTTATAGAATGCAATAGTTCAACCCCACTTCGATTACGGAGATGTAGTCTATGATTCAGCCTCAATAATAAGCAAAACCTGACTCCAGAAACTATAGTCTAGAGGTGCAGGACTCATATGTGGGTATAATCCTCGAAAAACATAAACACTGTGTTCAAAGAGCTAGGCTGGCGATCATTACAACACAGAAGGGATTTTCATCAATGCTTTGTTATGTACAAATGGATGAATAGTCTAGCATCACAATATTTGTGTGATATGTTTAAATCAAATAGTCACTCCTATAATACCAGAAATGCATCACAGCCAAAACCACCTAAAGCCAGAACTACCTACTATCAACGCAGTTGTAGTGTGTTCGGTTTGAAGTCATATAATATCTTACAACAGGACATTCAAAACAGCCAGTCTGTTGCAAGCCTGGATAAGTCACTACGCAAATCATTTAAATTTTGTTTATCCTCTGTACATGTTTAAATATATGTTGTATTATTGATATGTAAATGATGCGTGAATGGCTCGGCCATCTAAAATAGTGTATAACTAAGTATGTTACCGAGTGAAAATTAAATTATCAATCAGCCTACAGTTCTATTAAATATTCCCATGTAGATGCCGATAGGAGGCTATGTTCGCCGGCAGCAACACAGAGGGTTTGTAACAAGCCTACGGTTATATGGAAGTGAACACTCCCTCCATAAAAAGCAGCCGTATGGCTGTGAAGCCTGTACACTCATATGTCTGCCCCTACATTAGAAAAGCAAATGGATGGATGCTTCACACGAATGCTCAGAATGAGGAAATCAGGGACCCCCCCCACTCACATACATTGACATACTGAAACGTGACGCAGGCTTAGACATTTTTTTTATTAAGACTACAATGCAAGATAACATTGTGGTGGACCATTTTGATTGCAGGAACTCATTCGACGTAAGCAAGTGCGTCGAGGTATATCTGAACTATGGGTCTAGAAAAAAGTCCACATAACTTTCAGAACAAAGATGTGGCGCTTAGTGCTGCCACAACGCAGGATACGAGAACATCAGGGCTAGAAGCTATAGCCAGAATAGTGGTGTCACACGGTGAGCCAGGAACTAGTTGATACAAAGTGTAGCCGATGATGGCGCCACCTTACGACAATTGAATAATATATACTTCCTAGTCGACGCTAAATAGTTCCTATAGAAGAGCGCCCAACAAATGTATTAGTAATTTAATGATCTAATTGTGTTGATGCAATTGTATTAATCATGCCGGTTGTCCGATTTGGTTGCAGGTTCAATTGTCACTGTCAGGCATTGCAAGCATGATTGGGTCATGATTATATGGCCCACACACACGCACACACCCCCCCCCCCACACACACACATACACACACACACACACACACACACACACACACACACACACACACACACACACACACACACACACACACACACACACACACACACACACACACACACACACACACACACACACACACACACACACCCTAAATTCATAATCAGCTTATTTCATTTTTATTATTATAATAAACATTAAAAAAATGGGTTCTTTGGAATGAATATGTTTTTCCAATATGTCATGTGTCTGAAAGCGTACTTACATGCAAAACAAAACAGGCTTGCCACTTACTGAGAAGTCATTACTGGGTACATTCATTTTAACATGCCGCGAACGTTGATGACCGAGACGCACCAGTATATGATATTGGAGGATGAATCCATGTTAGCCTCCTACTTTACAAGCTGAGTCCAGGGATTCCCCGTGAAGTTCATAAATTAACATGACTCCTAACCACATAATAACAAAAACACAACTGGCTTACTTACTTTGGCAACAAAGCCAAAATGTGGGTAGCAGAAGCGCTTTCTGCTGCGACGATAGTTTAGCGTTTGCAGACTGATTGCAGACTGCGTTTGCAGACTGATATACCAGTCTGTCGAGTAACCGCAACACTAATCTGAACAGGTAGTTCAGAAACATCTCTATTGTATATGGTTCTACCTTCAGTAACAATTGAGAACAAAACTCACGCGGCAGACGGTCGAACGAACCGTGGGCCGCGAAAATCAAAACCTAAACCACGATTGTCAACGAAGCGCTCTCCGGTGTGAACTGGTACTATTATAATGAGTAATATTTTTACTTATTTCACAGTCAGTTTACCTTTTTCTCGTGATGTTTCGATTGCTATCGTCCACTCAGTCAGTTGAAGAAGATTGTTGATAGCAATCGAAAAGTCATGAGAACAAAAAGGTAAACTGTCTGTGAAATAAGTAGATAATATTACTCATTTGAAACATCCAATCTTCATTCATATACTATTATCATTCACAACATCCGGACATGACAACTTTGCATATGTACGTATAGCACATATACTTTTCCATGGGAGACCAAGACGAGGAAGAATTTTGGCAAGTATGCTGTATAATAACACATAACTGATATAAATTTATTGATAGAAATATTTTTTCTCACTCAAGAAAGTAGAACTATGGGACACGAGGTTACATTAGTAAAGGATCAGTAACAGTGTATATTGGATAGCAGGAAAACTCGTTCTCACAGAGGACAATAAATGAATGGAACAAATTATATACATATTGTGTAACTGTTAAAAACAAGTTTGACACATATTTCAGGAGGCAGGTTACACATAGATGAAAAATGTTGGACTCTCGATAAACCAATAGCTTCCTTGACCACTTGCCATTTGGGTATTTGCTTTGAATGGCAATCTTGCTAAATCTTTTTAATTAGTAATGGGATTTATCTTCATAATATAAAGCTACGTCTGTCTTCATAACTGAAACTTTCCAGGTCAATTTAATTTACTGAGCTTTGCTACTATTTCCTTGATCAGTAAACCTTTTATTACAAGGTTTCAACTTGAATTGATGAATCTTGAAAAAAGGAAACGTCTACTGTATAACTATGATATAATTATAAGAGTTAACAATAGCCTTTTCTATGTGTATTCACCCTCTTTGCGTATTTTGTTAGCGTTTTCCTATTATAACTATATATCCAATAATGTAATTGAATATTAACTGTTAATCTGCACTGTATATGAATGTACTGCTTAGTTCTTCTCCTGTTGGTTGTTGTAACAACTCTCACCGGGGAAATACTTGATGATCGCTAGGAATGACTCCAAGGTCGAATTTGATTCATACCACTGTGTCATTCGGATGAGACACTAAAATCTGTCGGTCCCTTTTCCATAGTGCGTTACCACTGAAGCAAAATTCCCCACATAGGACATATGGAAATGGGAAAACTGTTGTGGACTCACAATGACTGAGTCAGAGTCAGGCAGAGACTCCGAGCTGGATAGTTGGTGGTCTCAATCTAAATCTAAACAAATGAACTCAGGACATAACCCCTTCGGGTATAACCGCCTCGGGACCTCCTATCGAGAGTCAAACAATGTTCATGTTAGTGTAACCCGCCCTCATGAGATATGTGTCAACTTGTTTTTAAACATATTCACGCTGCTAACAGTTACACAATTCGTAGACGATTTGTTCCAATAATTTATTTTCCTCTGTGAGATTGCTTTATGCATAGGTATAAATAGCTTTTTTCCTTGTGCATGGTGAATATTATGTTTATCCTAATCAACCCAAGGATTTGATTACCCTTTGAAGATGCAATACCATATTTCTCTCAAACTTTCATATCAGCACTTATTGTTATTCCTAAGTCCTTCTTTAAAAAAATCATATGATCAGACATAACTGCATTTGAGCCAGGCACATTGGCAAGTTTGCTGGGAGAACATGTTGGCAGATTTTTAGATGATTTCAGTAGGCGGAAGGATTTTTGGCAATTTTTTCGCCACAAGGCACGTGTGCGTATTAATTTATGCAGAAATTTGTAAAAATGTACCTGTATGGCTTCAGATGCAGCCAGCTATTTTACGAAGGACGTACTGCCCCGTCGGATAAGGGCGTTTTTGTTTCCTCATTTTCCACGACTGCTGCGGGGGCATCAGCTCGAATTTGGGCTTTCATCTTGTGATATGTCTCGACCTCATCCAGAACGAGGTGGAATTCATGGTTGGAGATTTCACCATCAACCAGGGCAGTGGACACGCGGTCTGAAATGGTATTTAGCTTGCCGAGGGCCAGTACTCGGATCTCAGCATGTTTCTTGGCCTTGACGGCTAGGCGAAGACTAACTGCTTTGCCAGCAACCCCGAGTAGCCCACAGGCTAGGGCCGCCGCTTCCAGCCCCAATACTGCAACAATGGTGGACTGGAGGCCGACACCTCCAATGCCCATTGCCATACTGGCGGTGAGTAGAGCAGTGTCCACATCATCGGTAGCATTAACACCACGGCGGTACTTTTTGTACAGGGCTGCGAGCCCATCTCGCTCTTCTTCGAGCTGCCGTTTGAGATAGTTTATCTGCTGCAGCCGGTATTGTTGCCCCGGCGCGGGCTCTGCCGCGGGCTGTTCGGGGCATAGGTTCCTCGTCTCTGCGTTGGGTTGCTTCATGTTATTTCGTTAGAAGATCATTAAAACAATCGGGGACTATAGATTTCGTGGGGAGCGCGTATATTTCCATCGTCGTAGCACAGTTGGTGTCCTCGCTAAATACTGGGATGTTATTATCACCACCATACGGGTGGGCCTGCCCAATCGTCGACCACCACGAATTTGGTTGATAAGAAGTTGACAATAGCCCCCCTCGTGGTCGGAGTTGTTACATGCAATGTAAGATATGCCACTGGGTATATTTCCTTCTACCGAATTACCCATGGGACCGGTGAGGCGGCGGTTTATTGCTGGCATGTCGCGATGTGTAAAGGCCAAGGGGCTGTACTTTTGCAATACCTCATATTCTCGCTGGGAACTATCTGGAAAGATGTACCGGACTAAGATGTGATATATGTAACAACCTACATCGTCTCTGCGGTACTTCCAAAGCTCATGTAACCTTGAGCCCCTTGTGTAGGTCACTTCGTCTCTGACGGCATCCCATCTTTTAGTAAACAGTGGTGACTCTTGCCGTATGATCAGAATAGGATCTGTGATCGGTGGTGGATAAGCCAATGCGGATGCCTTAGCAGTGTTCCAAGCGCCGAAGAAGCGGTCGCTCAACTCAGCTTGCTGTGCCGCTGAATAACGGACGGCGTCCAGGCCGCTCCCAGGAAGGTTGGTTACGTCTATAGAGGCCGCAAATGGAATACGTGTTCCCACATCGCGCATTGCATTCTGGACAGCGGCCCGATCCGAATATGTTCCTATCCATGATGGCTGCATCTGGAAGGTAACAAAATACATACCCATATTTTCTACTATTTCGCGCACCGTGATGGCCAGGATGTCGGTAAGTCCATCGTATACGCGAAAGAAGGGGGCACCGTGTCTATTTCGCGCTGACTACAGAACATGCAATGAACTCCACACTCGGTCGTATGAATTTCAAGTACCGTATCCGCCTGACTAGATCTCCACCAGGAGATAACTTTTGGTTAGACCAGCTGGCGCCACCCTCGGCCACTGGGATCACAATAAGATCTATATTCAAGAAAAGTGTGTTTGCGATCAGAGCAGCCAGTCTTGCACCGTAGCCGCTCCCAGGTCATCCTTGATATGTAGTCCCATTGTCAGGGGCACTATTGTTGTATCTTGGTCAAGCTGCCAGATCGAGCGATGTTTGGTCTCCGCAGGAATGAGGGGTATTGTCGTGGTTTCAAACTAGTCAGAGGCCCGGAAGGTGTTACTCTGACCAGCAATAATTTGGTCTTCCTACCGTATCAACATAATCCTTTGTGGCTGCATCCTGCGCGGCCGTGTGGCCAGCCCGGCCCGTGGCCCTATTGTTGCTTATGGCAAGTGCGCCGGTCATGGTGTCGCCCGCCTTGGCAACCTTCAGGTTGTTTCTGGGTGTCCTCGTAGGTCTTGTTTGCACAGTCGGAGAGGTCACTAGACCAGACTATCGGATCAACATAATCATTTGTGGCGGCATCCTGCGCGGCCGTGGGGACAGCAAGGCGCGTGACCCTATTGTTGCTTATGGCAAGTGCGCCGGTCATGGCGTCGCCTGCCTTGGCAACCTTCATGCTGTTCTGGGTGTCGACATAGGCCTTTATCGCCTAAACACTAGAACCGCCGCACTCCACATCAGGCCCGTAGATGCTCATCTTATCTCGAGCCAGGTGAATATCTCGGTTTGGTGCGTCACAACAGGCTGTGGTGTGTCGTTCAAAGACCACATGGAAGCTGCTGAACCCCTAACGAAGACCCTCTTCACCTTTCATGTCTACTGTCAGGTCCGGAGGACCAAGCGTGGAATGCCTTCAACAACCCATACGACAGAAGGTCGTACGAGCGGATCTGCAACGAGTTTGTGGTTTCTTCACATACTGACTGGCGAGTCAAAGGCCCCAACAATATGCTGGATCTGGTCTACTTCTACGTGAGCCACATGGGGTACTAGCCTATTGTGGGGGACGAAGACCCCAAATACTACGATTCAGCGAAGATGTCGTTCCCAAAAACGACGACCAACCAGGTTCTGCATGTAGACTACATAGCGCAGTATCCTTGGGTTTCTTGGGCCACATTCATCCTTGACAAATCGGTCGGGTTTTCCCAGCCTGGCGTTGAAAGGCTCAACGATTCTATCTGGACTTACGTCTTGGCGATTCTCGGGGCCCAGGTAAAACGCGCGCACGCTTCATGGGAACAGGCACCTCCTTCGGTACTCAGAAGCAGTTCCTGGCAAACATAGAAGATGCCATTTCATCCCCAGTCGATCTCTCATCAACCATCAAGCTCTACAAAGACGTCCTACAGTATGCTGGTTCTGCGGTGGACTTCGTGTTTGCTGATGTTCCGGCGAGCCAGTCGAGGGCAGCTACATACAGCAGTCCTCCGACTGCCAGGACCAAAGCCCGTCTATTTTTTTGCAAGCTACCCTTGTGTCTTCGCGAGGAGAGATAGTAGCCAGGATATCAGGCCTCCTATGATGCTGGGAAGTGCAGCCGCAGCTTTTCCAGCAAGTTTCGCCAGAGCCCGGGCTAGAGACTGCAACGTCTTTTTCACCCACTTTTTTAAGCCGCCCTTGTCTGAAGGTGGGGCGGGAATCGGGGTACCACCGCCACCATCACCACCACAGCCGCCGGTAAGTGCCAGCGCCAGCTCCACGATTACCTGCGGGCGATCTACAAGCCTTTCGCTTGCGAGCCCACCTTGTACATCATAGACGACATCATAGCAAGGCCCTAACAAAGAAGAAGGATATACTATCTGAGCTGGCCTTTAGCGGCCTACATGCAGAACAGAGGGTCTGGGTCTTGACCCAGAAGTACAATACGGATGGACGGCTCTGTTCCATTGCAAAGACAGAGACTCTTTCGAGGACGCCCTCCAAGAGAACTACGTGATTCTGTTCCGGGTTGAGAGGACCGCGGTTCGCCAGTTGTTGGCTGAGACGAAGCATACGAAGCTCCTACTGAAGACTGATCAACCGGTTGCTTACAAGGTGCTGTATGCGACCAAGTCGCGAGAAGCATGTGGGAAGCACACCTGCTGAGCACAGAGATCTTAGTGTCTTGGGGTGGGGGGCCTACGAATATTTTAGACTTAGAAGGCGGGCTGGTATGGTAGCATCACATTTAGCGTGATTGTGGAAAGATGGACTGTGACGAACTTCCTGATCAACTGCTTAAAGAGGAGACTGTCCTAGTCGTCCCGTCGGCCGAGACGGTTCCCGTGCGCGACGATGCTAAAAAGCGAGAGTGGCTTGAGGCGCTGGCCCCAGGGGGGCAACCTGAACAATATTTGGGGCGGAGCGTCACAGCAGACCAGGTCGATATTATGACGGACGACGAGGCCGAACGGCTTTACGCTCGCTGTGAAGTGAGGCTCGGGGCAGCAATGACCAAGACCTTGAAGACTGCAGCCCAGTTTTATTCAGCTACACGGTATGTTCCTCCCGCTCCCCCCGAGAACAAGCCCAAGTTCGTTGCCGACCCCGAGGCCGACCCATTTGTTGAGTACGCGCTGTCCACTGCTACCGGCGAGCTTTACCACAAATATGGCATGTTCTTAGCCCCGCTCACGGCGGCTCTAACCACGGCTAAGCACTGCCAATTTAGATATGTGTGCCCGTTCGCAATACCTGAAAATGTCGGACGAGATCCCGCGGGAACCGCTGGAGAGAGTGAAAGGCCCGACGCCTACGACCGCCGAAATGATGAAGGACCTAAAATGTAGAAGCGGGGCGAAGGGGCGCTGCGGCACGGAAAGTAAAACAAGAAAAGCTACGAGGGGCCAAGGCTGCAGCGCGGCAACCATCGGAGCAGAGGAAATGCTCGATCACCCGGCCCAATGCAATGGACGTCATATGTACTTGCTGGTCTAGGAATCGCTGGGGTGTATAGCTACTGTCCCATGTCAAGACGCGCGCAGCAGTTGCTGGAACAGCGGCTGCAACCCCCAAACCCGCCGTTCCAACCGCGGCACCTGCTAAGCAATTAAATGTACAGCGAGACCCATTCTATATGCAATGATAATGGCATCCGCCGACGGATAAATGCCCGCAAATGCGGCCTACCACTCAGCTGTGGTATCTGGCCTGGCGCCTGGGCAAAATGGTAATGGGTGGGGCGGCCCCCAACCTCGAGTTTGTGCTCGACGTGAGTCTGGCCTTGGCTACGAAGGACATGCTTGTCAAGCAGGGCATCATCCCCCATCATCCCCGACATATTGAAGTAGCCTGTCATCTTGGCATACTTGCTTCTTGAACCATGGCATCGATTGCGTTGCCTGTAGGCGGTGCCCTTGTGAATGCAGTCGCATTTACCGGGTCAAATTACCTATTCTCATGTTGAGAAGTTCGGGCGTTGATGAAGAGCGCCAACGCCACGACAAAGCCATAGAACAACTCCAGACCGCTCATGTTGAATGGTCTCGAAAAAGAACATATGGCGCCTTGACTGGATCAATGGAGAACTCCGCCGCCAGGAGCGTGCTGTGCGCACGTTCCAGGATTTTGACGCCGCAATCCGTGAGTATGCTCAGGTCACGGGCAAACTCCTTGACCCGACGCTCAGTGACTTATACGTGCCGTCAAATCACCTGAAAGACCGCGAGATCGCTTTCGTCATCTTGGGAATGGGCGCGACTGCACTAGTCGCCTACAGACTCGCCAAGTAACCGACTCGATTCCTCGCCGTATGAGAACGGCACTTTTTTGTGCGCCAGAACAGTGCAATGCTAGAGGGCTGGTCAGATGAGTGCAAGGGCGTGTTGGAGACTCATTGGCTGGAATACAGTTGTGCATGCACAAATGGATAATAAGCTTTTACAGCCGCAAGGGGTACTGGAAATGGATTGCGGCTATCAGAAAACTTCCGTTGGCTGCCAATGCCTCTCAAAATGTGGCTAGTGCTTGGCTGCAAAAGCAGGCGATCTGGCAGACATATCTTCCGGCATCTCTCCATGTACTACGACCAAAGTGGTATCTCTACGACCATATTTCTGTGCCAAATGAGGCCGACCTCCTGTTTCTACCACGTGACAAGGTCCGACGCAGTACTTATAAATATGCCCTGACCATAGTCGATGTGACCAGTCTTTACAAGGAGGCTGAACCATTGACCTCAAAATATTTCACTGAGGTGGCTAGCGATCTCTCGCGCATATACAGTCGCGGGCCGCTGAAATGGCTAACTATACTGCACCGACCCCTCAATTTGTACTCGTCCCGGAGGCAACGCGCGCGTTGTGCATGCGTCATCTCAGACACCCGGCCTGGCGGGGGTATACAAACTACACGGTCTGTCTCTAAATGGGCGTTTGTTGTACAAGAAGCTGCCGCATTATCAGTCTGAAGTTCTCTCTTGCTTTCTTCTCTTTGGCGAGAACTCTGTGACGGAGCTTGTCTCTACCACAGGCTCGACAAAGTGGCAGCTCACTCTGTATACCCCTGTTGCAGGATTGGCAGGGTTCGGGGACTTTTTGACCCTGTCTAAGATTTACCACAGAAGTCTCTTTCGTCGATATTCAGCCATTGACAATTATTGTAATCCCTCATCGTGCAATGTGTACCTCAGGTGTAGGGGTCAGACCACTGTAGATAATTGCATTGGTGGCCATGTTAACGTTTTGTCTGATTAAAAGAAAACGTGACCATCCAAAATCTAATGTTGTCAAAATCACATACATCCAGCACTTTTAAAACGCCAAGACGTGCGATGCCCATCAATTTTGACAAAAATAGCCACGTATTCATGCGCCCACGTGGCTCATAGCAGAACAATTCCCATAAATCCCTTCTCCTGTTAAACTCTCAAACAAATGCACTATGTCCCAGCCAATTGCTTCCACAAACAAACCTGAGAATATGCCTGCTCAATTGCACTTATGTCACATCATGTGAATTGTTTAAATTCACATATCGCAATTTAATACGCTGTACATTCGTGTGAAACAATAAACAGGAAGGTCAACGGTGGTCTTACCCCAAATAGGGAATTTTTCCTTTGAGAAAGTGTCAAATTTTATATAAAGTTGCGGCACAATGTATATGTAGACACATTATGGAATAATCCTGCTTGTCAAGTCATTATTATTAGTTTGACAGCCAAGTCTAAACAATGCCTTGCTCGTACTATTAGCTGAAAACCAGTCACATGAATTAATTATAGATCGAATTTGACACTTGATAAATCATAGACCGTGTAGACTAGATTTACAGAGCATTGCGAACCAATGACGCCTGCTTACTGTCTCTTTAAATATACTAATTAGTTTATTTTCAAATTAGTATTCATATCATTGCTTGATTTTTACCAAACATGGCATAACTTTGTAAGAAAATTTAAAATGTTTCATATTTAACATGATTTCGGGTAAATTCCAGTGTGTCCGGTTTGTCAAATGTTATTGTTTATGTGACTGCTTTCATATTTCTAGTTGATGAGATACAAGGCGTACGGCTTGATTTCGATACGCTACCATAAAGGGGTATCACATGACCAGATGCACGTCGCAACCAGATTTGAAAATGCTGATCTACGCAGTGCTTCCAGTGGCTGTTACAAAACCAAAATGCATATTATTCTGGCCACATTTGTTGCATAATGTTGCTAATGCAATGGGCCACAAAACAAATATCACCAATAACTGTTCTATTGCAAAATGGCTACCTGCTCCACCACATATTGGTATCATACATCCTAATTAAAAAAAAAAAATTGGCATCCGATCTGTACCATGCTGTTCGTGATTGCTACTGCTGTCTGCCTTTTCCAAGCAAACTGTAAATTTTTCCTATTAACCTGTGCCTATGGGAATGATTAGATCTTCTGTAAACCACTTCAGGATTAAGGTTATGGTTAGCTAGGGATGGGGTTAGCTAGATATGGGGTTAGCTAAGGTTAGGGTTGCATACCTTAATTTCCTTGTGCTCAAGCACTTACAAAGTAGTGCACACAATATGAAATTGGTATTGATATGTGGTGCATAAACATTTTGGAAAGGCAACAGTTATTGTTGATGCTAAATCTTGCTTTGTGTAGATTTTTAGCTTGCCACAGGCTCTTTAATGCTATTTTATCAAGTGAAAAATAAACAAATTGTGTTTATTAACATTTCAATATCATATTAAACATCAAATTGCACAAAATATCATCAAACGTTATAGTACAAAACTAAAATGTACATTTATTTGAATTTTTTTATATTTAGTAGATTGGTGATTGGACACCTCGTAAGGGAGACTGTTAAGTAGTTTAAATAGTAGCGGCGTTTAACAAATAATGATCTTTTCTGACACCGACAATTTTCTAAGCCAAATACACACAACATGGGCAGGTTAGCAACCCATTTTATTTAGTTATTTATTTTCAAAAATATGAGCCTTATTTATATTATCAGAATTGCAAATTGTAAAAGTTATAAGAAATGTGTTATAACAAAGTAATTATTTCATCCAAATTACGTGTAAAATCCACAATTAAGCTTACAACAACGACCAAAACATAAGCATATCAACATTTTATAAACGTGTTTGTGACCACGACTTATTTGGGGTCAGACAACTGTAAAGAATTGCATGGGTGGCCATGTTAACGCTTTGTCTGATTAAAAAAAAACTTGATCATCAAAAAATCTGAAAATTGTTCACAGCAACTGCCATCATCTATGTGACATGCTGACCAAATTATTTTTAAAATCACATACTTCTAGCTCTTATGAAATGCCCCGACGTGCGATGTCCATTAATTTTGAAAAGAATAGCCATGTATTCATGCGCCCACGTGGCTCATAGCATATTTCACAGCCAATAGCTTCTACAAACAAACCTGTGAATGTGCCTGCTCAATTGCACTAATTTCACATCATATGAATTGTTTAAATTCACATATCGCAATTTAACACGCCCTACATTCGTGTGAAACAATAAACAGGAAGGTCAACAGTGGTCTTAACCCTATACTCTCTACTAGAGACGTGTCTAAATCGGTGCTTCTAACGCCAGTAGAGCCCGGGGCCCGACGCGCACTCGACCGCTCTGCACTGAAAACTTGTCACGCTGAGTATGATGTGTCACGCTGAGTATGTTCAGTCACGTTAGTTTGAGCGGGACAGGTTTTTGGTGCTGTGTGAGCGGTTCCCGCGGGCACACGAGGCCGATTGGCGGTGGTAAAAATAACCATCGATGATTTTGAGAAAGGTCCGTGGGAGGCGCCATGGGGGTGGGGGGGGGGTTGGGGGTGGGGGGAGGGGCAAGGCTCTGGTGTTGTTTGGTCTGTCGGGACACACTGCTGCTCCAGTAATTACAGCTGACTTTGACGAAGACAACAATGAGCTCATCAGGTTTGTTAAGACGAATGTATTCGTGTTCAGCCACGTATGAATGAGCATGTGTCCACTGATGCCTGTCTATGTCTTATCTTGGTACTTCGTCTCACCCAACTGGTGTGTAGATGTGGCACATTTTACCTATCGTAATGACGTTATGGTCTTGCTAATGTATAACTTCTTATTCTTTCGTTTTCTGACAAGTCTCAATGTGCTGAGGATATACACAGTGCGGGGGCCGCAATGAGTTATGTGTACCGTATACACAACAATGTCTAACTTACAACGAGAACGTAACACATTTTAAAGTTGGACACAGTCCAGTAACACCAGATGACCGCTCTTAATGACCCTTGATGAGTCACTGACCCTACATGACCTACACTGACCAGATCTGTCTTCAGATGACCGGTCTCGATTACCCTTGACCCCCACTAACAGGAAATGACCCCAGGTGACCTGGAAAGACCCCAGACGACCGAAACTGTTGTGTTCTTGATGTGTATTTTCTCCAGTACAACTAGTTGTGACGTAATAGGCAAAAGCTGAACAAAGTTTAGATACATATTCATTGTCTCTGCAACTGACACTCTTTTTCCAATATAACAAACAAACTCACAAAAACATACTCACAAAAACAAGATGGTATTGGCCGTTAAAGATATATTCTTATAGTCATAGCACAGCATCCGGCACTTAAGATTGCTGTAAGCGTTGTACGCTTCACCGCCTGTCACCGTCACCAGTCGATTTTGGAAGCAGCAGTGTCCATCCAAACAGACGTGTTGTACATCACGTAAGGATACCTCCACTTGCTCAAGGCGTACCTTCAGCACTTGAGAGGAGCGGTTGTAGGGGTGCCATTTCCACATATTCTTCGTCAGCTTTGTCTGTTTTCTGCTGTGCATACATAGTAGGGTCGGCAAACTTTGATTGGTCAATTCCTGTATAATATCCAGCCAACTTTTCATTTGGCGGCCCCGTCTTCTCTCGTCCTCCAGGGTGCCTTGCAGGAAACAATGTTTGAAGACGATTGTTGCAATCAGTAATGTAATAATCGACCGATAATGTAATAATCGACCGGTAATGTAATAAATCGACCGGTAATGTAATAATTGACCGGTAATGTAATAATCGACAGGTAATGTAATAATCGACCGGTAATGTAATAAATCGACCGGTAATGTAATAATCGACAGGTAATGTAATAATCGACCGGTAATGTAATAATCGACAGGTAATGTAATAAATCGACCGGTAATGTAATAAATCGACCGGTAATGTAATAATCGACAGGTAATGTAATAATCGACCGGTAATGTAATAAAATGATGATGATAATCATGATGATGTTGATGATGTTAATATCGATGATGTAGAAGGTGATGATGAGGGTGACAAACGTTTATGATGATGATGACAATTAAGGGGCGATCTTAGTGACGATTATAATGATGATAATGATTATGATGATGATGATGATAATGATGACGATGATACTGATGACATTAACCATTTATCACCCTATCACCACCATCGTTATCATCATTATCATTATCATGATAATGATGATATCATTGTTATTACATTACTAGTCGATTTATTACATTACCGGTGGATTATTACATTACCGGTGGATTATTACATTACCGGTCGATTTATTACATTACCGGTCGATTTATTACATTACCGGTCGATTATTACATTACCGGTCGATTTATTACATTACTAGTCGATTATTACATTACTGGTCGATTTTTACATTACTGGTTGTAACAGACGATCGATCACTCCGTCCTGGTCGTAGGTTTGTTCAACATCAGAGGTGTGAGTGCGACCACTAAGCACTGCCACCTTTCCGACGAACAAAAACGTTTCACGGTCGCTGTGAGCTGCCTGCAGGAAACCAAGTGTCCTAATGGTTTCAATGATCGTGTTGGAAACTACTGTAATTGCAGCTTTCTTTGACACAAACAAAAGTGAACGTGCGGGATGTGATACATCGACTGTGGTCGATTCCTATGCTGCGTTCGAGTGCGCTCGTGATTACCTGTTCACGACATGTAAATAAAGTTCATGACCCCGGTCAACTCGTAACAATCAGTCGATAACTCGAATAGTAAAAAGGAGCCCCAGTTGGCGGTTCGTTATTAAGAGTTGACGGGGGTCGTGATCTCTGTTTACACGTCGTGAACTCGTATCCAAGATAAGAACGAGCGCCTTCGAACGTAACGTAGTGCACAGGTGAATGAGCATGTATTCATTGATGCATGGCCATGACTTATCTGTGTGCTGCGTCTGACCCCACTAGTTTGTCGAACTGGCACATTTCACCTGTCGTAATGGCCTTATGGTTTTCGTAATATATGATTTCCTATGATTCTTTCCTCAGGCGCAGGCGGTTTGGTGGGCGAACATGAACTATTTGTAATACATATAGAGAGCATTGCATAAATAGGTCAGTTGCACTTAGTGAGCGTACATAGTGAAAAGTGGGTCAAACCAAAGTATTTTTCTTGGTCTTACCTGCTTCAATGGTCGCAATTTTGTTTCGCAGATTTCCGTTCTCGTCTGTTAATTTACGGATGTCTTCGTTTTGCTGGGCATTTTCCTCTCGCAGTCTTGCGGTGTCTTCGTTCTGCTTCCCAGCCAGAAACTTGACTTGGGCCTGCAAAGCGATCACCGAACTTTTCAATAGTTGATCTTCCCCGGGCGATGGTCCACAGTCACCCGCCGGCACCTTGAACGTGTACGAGCAGTCTTCTGACGTCGTACTTTGTCCGTCTGCCACACACAAGACGCCCAACAATATGCCAACATGTAGAATCAATTTCGCCATGTTGTCCTCCAACCAACTTAATTACCCTTTCATAAACCCCGACCGTCAATCGTGTGGTACGTCTCCGCAAGCAACGCTGGACAAGCAAACCGGGAAGTATAAATGTTGGTACCGGAAAACTAGCCAGAGTGTGGCATTGTGGTCTATCAGCGGTTCACCCTATCGACCGACAATTGTATTCAATAAACCCACACTGACGTATTCAATAGACCCACATAGATGCCGCTAGGAGTGTCCGCTTGCCGGCAGCAACGTGGAGGTTTTGCAACACGCTTACGGTTATCTGCAGGTGAACACAAAGCTTCTGCATGGCTGTGAAGCCTGTACAATCATATGTTGGCCCCTACATTAGTAAAAACAATTAGATGGATGCTACACTAGAATGTTCAGGTTGACGTTAGACATAGTGTGGAGCCAACATGCTACAAACAGAGAGCTATAAGATAACATTAGAGAGCGAAGGACTGCTACACGAGCCAGTGTCTCGATTGATACACAGGATACCAAAACATAAAGTGACGAAACCAGGGAAACCCACACTTGCAGACGTTGACACCCTCAAATGTAACACAGGCGGGGGAAAAGGTTAAATTAATTCTGCAAGAAAATATAGGAAATGTGGTGGACCATTGTGATTCGAGCGTAAGCAAGCAAGGGCGTCGAGGCATATCTGACCTACTGGTCTAGAAAATCCCACATAATCTTCCTACCAGATATATACTGGCGGCCATCTTTTATCGAACGGCGTTATGATCTTGCTAACACACACACACACACACACACACACACACACACACACACACACACACACACACACACACACACACACACACACACACACACACACACACACGCACACACGCACACACGCACACATAAACGTACCAGATGGTTTTCGTGCGGCGTGTAGCGTATATATTTGTAAGCTTTGTTGAACGTTGAACAGGCAACCGGAAAGTATAAATGGTGGTACCGTTGAACTAACCAGAGCGTGGCATTGTGGTCTATCAGCGGTTCAGCCTGTTGGCTGACAGCGGTATTCAATTCAATAGACACACATAGTTGCCGGTAGGAGGTTCTGTTCGCCGGCAGCAACATATAGGGCTTGTAAAAAGCTTACGGTTATCTGCCAGTGAAAACTTCCTAAAAAGCTGCTGTATGGTTGTGAAGCCTGTACAATCACATGAAGGCCCCTGCATTAGAAAAAGCAATTACATGGATGCTACACAAGAATATTCAGGATGGCGTTATGCATACACTGGAGCCAGCACGTCACAAACAGAGAGCTCTATGGCGAGATGCCAAGAGTCTAAGATAGATCAGAGAGCGAAAACCTGCTGCACGTGGAAGAACGAACCAGTGTCTAGATTGATAAACAGGATACCAAAATATGGAGCGAGGAAACCAAGAAAATCCAAACTCGCATACCTTGTCATCCTGAAATGTGACACAGGCTTAGGTAAAGGCTAAATTAAGACTGCAGTAAAATACAGAAAATGTGGTGGACCATTGTGATTCCAGGAAATCACTCGGCGTAAGCAAGCAAGTGCGTCGAGGTATTTTTCAACTACGCGTTTAGAAAATCTCACATAATCGTCAAACCAGAGGTGCGGCGTGTGGCACATAAGTCTCGCAGAAGATGTCGCTAGACCTCTGTCTTGGGCTCTCCTGGCTGCCATGCCCCTTGTTAAACCAGCAGCCTTCAGTTCTTATTCCATTGTTAGTCGCCACGTATATATATATATATATATATATATATATATATATATATATATATATATATATATATATATATATACTTACAAAACCAACCATTTTGGAACATGTACCAAAACTCCAACCATTTTGGTACAAAACGAAATACGGTATATAATTAAAACATTTTGATGTACATTAGTAAAACACATATAAGTAAGCTTAACTTTATGTTCTCACGTATGTAAAAGATAAATGTGTACTTTTATTACAAATATACATTTTGAGTTCCAAAATAGTTGTTCCAAAAAAGTCAACGTCAAATGATCATGCAAAAATCCGACCATTTTGGTACTTATATCCATAATACCAACCGTTTTGGGACACATGTTAAACAGCCAATGAAAATGCAGTAGCACTCGGCTGAGAAAATGTCGGACAGACTTAATAAGAACGAAAATGTTGCGTTATTTCAGTCAGTTCCATGTTTATTGAAATATGTATCGACTCCATACCAACGGAGAGAAATCCGGGATGACGCATCGCCCAACTTGGCCATAACTATTACGCAGAGGAGTGGAAAACATTTCATACGTAGCTGTTTGTTTGACAGTAAAGTAGGAACTGCTGTTTTATCGCCCACACACTGCACCGCAAACCCGGTCAATTGTTATTAGTTGTTGTTTATATGTTTTACCATCATTTTATTTTATATGAAATATTGTATGATTGGGTGATTATAAATGTACACATAGATATTTGCGCATAGTCATGGATTACACAACGCAATCAGTGAAATGTGAAAACAATGAAGTCGTTGCATAGCCATGCATAGGCCATCGCCAAGCAGAACTAGAAGTGCCGCAGTTCGCGTGTTCGACACTGACAATGGCTATTCCGCTTGTTTGTTATCATCGCCCAAAAGTATGTTGTAATTTATAGAGTAGCCTCTAGTTAGAATTTACCTTAGCTTTAGGGTTTGTTTTATATATTAAGTTTGGTGTTATGGTTAATAGTAGAGTTCAGACCTATAAAATTGGCTGTTTCAGCTTGTCAGTGCCCATATCCGTAACAACGTCTATTTATTAAATAAGGGTCGATTAAATAATTCAGATCTAGGCCAATCTAATAGTATAGTAATGCATCTTTACCCTATATATAATGCATTTATTTTATAATTTATTGTACAATTATATATAAAATTTACTTAAATAAATGCTGTTCTGGCTGCTATTCAATACATCAATTTAAAATGTACAGTTGACACAACAGTTAAAACAAATACAAATGTTAATTAGTAGCTCCCATGTTGTGTCACATTATAGTATTACCTGTATTTATTACAATGTTATATTTAAAAAAATATTTATACCAACTTCCAGTGAATACAAATCCACCTCGCTGTTCCCTGCGAGTCGGATTGATGTCCCTACACCTAGTCAGTCTGACTCTACATCTATTTCACAAATTTACCTGGATGTCCATTGCTAATCTACTTAAATGTTAGCATTAAACATATTTAAACGCTTATCAAAATAACTATAATACAAGTTTACTGTTACATGCAGATCCTTTCAAATGTTAGTATACATAGCCAGATAGGTAGGACAAATGTTCTGTCGTCTAATATTCATTGGGTAACATAGTTTAAGGTCATCTACATTTAGTAGCGTCAGTCGCGTAAACATGTACACATATATAATCCAGTGTTGCCAGTATTTTGAAGTTAATGTTGGCATTCATACTACAACATCAAGACATTGGACAACACAATATATATGCATTACTGAAGCAACATCAAAATTGTCAAAAAGTGTAATAGTGGTGCCATGTATGACAATCAGACATATACACTTTTTATTTAAATAATTGGGGTATGCCACATCAATTAATTAAGACACAATGTCTCTTTCAGGACTTCTGCATCACACAATAATCACAGCAAGAACTGTTCTATGCTTCAGTGGAATTGAACCATTATGTTGCTGCGACACCAAGTACCAAGTATTAAATACTATTAAAGCAGTGAGGTCTCTACTCTCTAGCAGAACAGCCTAATCATTCTTCCTATGAATAAAAAAAAAATTGTTTGCTGATTCAGTCCATATATGCATAACATGCAATGTCATAACATCACAACACCATTCTGAAAGTCAATAGTCATATTAAAAAACTACAGTAAACCTCGGATATAGTGAATTCGCTTATAGCGAATTGTCACTTATACCGAATAATTGGACCACATTTTTCTAATTGAATTTCTTATGAATTTCTGAGCGTGTAATACATTTTTATAACGTATTTCGGATATAATGCACAATTTCGTCGGCCCAATGGCCAAAATCCATTGAAATATCATCGAATATAACGAATCGACTGTGAAATAAAAAAATACAGGCCTGGCCCCATATTTTTATCTCATGACCACCATTAGTACATATCTTCTATTCCATAAAGTGGCACACTGCCCAACCCTTATGTAACACATTTTGAATGTAACGAATTTCAGATATAACAAATAAATTGGCCAGACCCAAGCAATTTGTTATATCCGAGGTTTACTGTATTTACGTACATTAGTATGAAATGTCAATACCATAACTTGTATACTAATAAACTCTCTTTAAATTGTAAAAATGTTGTTATTTTGTCCATCAATTCAAGTTAACAATTTCATTTGTCGTACAACACTTTGCGGGCCTTCATTTGTATCTTGCGCTGCTCATTCATGACCTTGGTCCTGACCTTCGCATACAGGCTGCAGTGAATCTCATTCTCTTTCATGACTTTGAGCAATACCTGTTTACCTGCAATGTAACAGTAAACAAACCATCAGTTTTTGAAATTAACCATCAAACTTTTTTGTATATATTATGTCCACCATAATCAAATTGTGGTAATATAATTTTTGTGTAGCACAATCACTAAAATACAAAACACATGCTCCATCTTATTACATTTAAACCAAATGTCAGTGTTAGACCACTATTGTTGAAGCAAATACTATTACCGTTGATGAAAGCATGCAACACTTGTAGTTGTGAATCAAAGATTGAATATTGCATGATCAAGAACACCCAGTGCCTCTGGCACATACCAAAATAATTCCTAATAATAAATGCCCCCCCCAAGGATTCCCAAATTTGTATCCAAATTGAATTGTTTTGCTGACAGAATGCATCTAGCAGTATTGCATATCCTTTGACATGGTCAAGCACATCTCACCAGGCAGCCTCTTGCATGGACTTGGAAGACTCAACCATTCATGGAAAGTCTTCCTAATAAGTGCTGTTTTCCTGGGTGTCCAATTCATGCGTAGACCTACACAAAATTAATATACACGTACATTAGCATGGTGAATGAGACACAAGTTATATATATATATATATAAATATTTAAAATGATGTTACCAGAATGCATGTCTGTGTGGGTGTGTATGTGTATGAGTGTGTGTATGTTTGTGCAAGCAATAAACTAGACTTATAGGCAATATACCCATTTAAACATGCAACATATTTACCAGGTGAACCAACACTGGTGTTTCCTTCATCTGCCCACTGTCTCCACTACAAGAAAACAACCAATTAAATGCAGTAAACATCTTCAATGTGGCTAGGTTTGTGGGGAATATAAAATGTCTGCACATGCTTCAAATACAGCCTTTTCTTACATGGGTTCAAAAGAGTGCATACAAAATAATCGATATATCTTCTGACTGCAACAAGCATAAGATATGAGAAAAAACGTTGATATACTTGTCCTTACCTAATCTGAAGGAAACTTGTACAGTGGCTTTCAAGTAGCTTTGCACATTTTAGTTTACAAAATTAGAGTGTACCATATTTTCATTTATTTTACCTATCATGCTTAACTCATTAAGATGGAAATGTTTATTATCAATCTACATAGTATAATAATCACAATAAATAATGTTCCTGTGCTAACATCTCTTTAAATCTCACCTGCAATATAACAGCATCACACAAAAAATAAGATGCACAAGGTATAATGGCATATAATTTGTTCTGTGTATGTTGTTTAACCTTTTATTTTCTAGTCTACACAAATATCAATATGGTATAGTGCATGCAATATTCCTTACTGTCTGAAACATCTTCGGCGTCATGTACACTACTATCATCATCAAATGTGTATGGATCATCTTCGGTTGGTACCTTTTGTGCACCTGTAACATATCATTATCAGGAGCTACTTAGTAAAATTGCAAAATCATATGAAAAATATGCAAATATTGTGAGATAGTGGAGTCACCAAATTATAAATCTTAAGACATGGAGTATTCAGGTGAAATGACGTCTCAATTCCACCATCTCCACACTGTTACTTTGTGTTATCAACTGCGTTGACTACAAAAATGCTGTAAACAAAAGTGTGACAAAATTTTAAAGTATAAGATAATTTTAGTATATATTATGTGCAATCCCTGGTGAAAACTCACAGAATACAGATAGGTATTTAAGACAGATGATTTACATAAACTCACCCATACTCTTTCTCATTGTGGTCATACAAGCACATGTAGCACCGTCGCCCCTTCTGGTATTCTTTCTCTCTTCTCTGAGCTTCCATTCCAGAGATGTGCTCCCCAGCATATTGCAGGATAAACTCTCCTCTGTGTATATGCTTAGTAGCAGAGACACCTCCATCTCCTGGCACGTACACAATACATATATAACTACCATGTACCAACTAATAAAATGAAGCATCATATATTTAGGATTTAGTTATATATATGGCTAACAGGGTTTGAAAAATCTTGATTCAAACTATAGTTCTCAAACTCCACAAACAATTGTGGATTAACACCTGTCCAGGATTCAGTGTCTTCTAGCTAACATTTGTATTCTAAATCTCACTTTTTTGTAATTATGATGATACCAAACTGAGCTTACCTTTCATTTTTGACAATGGTCTATATTCAAATCCGTCTGGATATAACCCGATGTTCACCCACCATTGTGCCTTTTCGTTTGGAGAACAAACTCCACCGCTTGACTGCAATCAATGACATTCATAAGGCTTCATGTAGTACAAAATGTAGTGGATTGCAAATATTTATTTGTGAACTATGATCAAGTTTAACATAATTTGAATGTTCTTATACAGAAGACAACATGAAAATGGATAATTGGTACAACTACGTATTTGTTAATACATTATACAGATGTATACATAAAAAAATATTCCTTAAAAACATGGCACACAGTTGTTTTTTAGGGATAAACAATAACAAAACCTAATAATTTTAGTTATATCTGAGATCTAGGAATGTTTCACCTATGTTGTCATTAATGAACATCGCAGTAAACAAATGACTTGGTAAGTTGTTAATGTGTCAGGAATACTAATAATAAGTAAGTAGGTGTATTAATAGTCATAAATAAATACCTTTGTGGGTGCAATACTAGCCTTGAGCTGAAATTGTGAGACATATTTGTATATACACACACATATAATATATATATATGTACATAAACATATATACATGTACATAGGATTACTGCAACAACACTTTTTTATGATAGTAAATATTACTATGATGAAAGTAAACAACAGAAATGATATAGTAATTAATTAAACTTTTGAATGCCTGTTCTGTGTCAAATTCATTTGATAGTATTTTGGAAAGACAGATTTCACATGAAAATACTGTGAATTAATGTAGACTTACCATCTGCTTGCCACGTGATAGTGCCATGATTACCTTAAAAACAATATAAATACTGCTATATTAATTGACACATGTATAACTATAATAATGATGTTACTGTACAGGTTTGGAATTGGTGGAAATGAACTAACAATATAAGAGATAGACAATAAAAATATGCATTACTTCATTACAGAGACATGAACTTACAGTAGTAGTTATCCACACTCGATTATCTAACTTACACATATAATTTATATAGTACACATCTAGGAAATTTACCCAGATATACCTAATTCTGGAATCCCACTTGATATCACTATTTAAATGGCACAAACTAATTTGTTGTCTGATGATTCTATTTTTGACATAAATTTATATATGTAAGATTACAAATGATAGCTTGGCTATTTGGTATTCTTCTCTGCATAAACATATTTCTACCACTACAGTCTCTTCAAAATTTTAAACCAAATATTTATTATATTTAAAAGTAAAAACTACTGCCTTTATTGTTTTGGTTCAGTAGGCCCTACAACAGAACCCACAATCTGAGCCAACCCTGACTGCGTTATTTATAGACACCATTCATTGTAACAGCTGACCAGCTGGTGGGGCACGGGTAGGCAAAGTCAATCGCCCTACAATGTTTTTCTATCTGGCTTTTGCTAATATAGGGCGAAGAGCTCGCTCGGCCGAAACGTAAGTATTTTCATGAAACGTGAAACCTTACAAAAACGCCATAAACAGAGCAATAAACACGTCTTTCGTGTCTGTATGCATTCTTATATGTATATCACTAAAGTTACCTGACAATAACCATGTAAAAGTGTGAAATTATTACCTTTTTGTCAGAACGCATGTGCTTGTCAAGGTTTGTATATAACCGGATGTTGTTGTGAGCGAGAAAGGCATGCGGGATTTCCATAGATCTATATAAGGTCACGCTAAGAATTGCCGTCTGCTGGCCATAGAGTTACATCATTAATAATGCCCCTATAAACTATTAACTTACTAACGGGTGTTTTATTTATTTCTGTGCTGCTGGCCCATTCTGGCCTCATTCTACACGAAATCGCGTTTGATCATGTGACCCAAAGGCAACATCACGTGCACAGTATGGCGGCTAGTTGTGAAATGTTTTCTATGTCACCGATAAAAGTACTCATAAGTAATTATTTGGAGCACATTTCTTCAGTTTCTTGACGCCCAATTGTCGGTTGTATGTCACAGAATACACATGTGAAACGGTTAGTGCGTATCGGTTTTAAAACTTAAGTTATTAGTTCCGTAGCCAAATGGCTACGGAACTGCCAAATCGCCGAGTTAGCAAATGCCGCACGGGACTTTCGCCCCAGAGACGAAGAGTGGGGCGAATTTTTTTGCCTAGGGCACGGGCTGCCAACTAACTTTCACTTCTATGTGTTTGTGGCTATTAGCAGCTATATTGCAGTGAATGAAATATAGCTATATTTGTTAGTTTCATATTGGTGCAAACAACATCAAATTATATTACTTTTTAATATAATGAAGGTTATTCCCCCTAGCCCGCCACCCCTACTTACACAAATGGAGTGACCCATCACCAGCCACAGGCTGGGGGTACAGCCCTGGCACCCAGCAGCCCCACACAAGGCGTTTGACTGTTTACGTAACTAAGGGCAACACTAAAGAGAGTATGGTTGCATCGCATTACGTGAACTGGCAAAGTGTAGCTTTATCACTGGCAAATACCAAAGTTCAAGTTTTGCCCGCGAAACAGCGGCATGGTATGCCGGCGATCTTTCTAAATGGGGTTTTATCGCTCTCAGAACATTCAAATTTGTATCTGTGATGCATATAATTATAAATATCCACATAGACCCCAATAAAAAACGTATATGATGGAATTGCCTAAATTAAATACGCGTGCAGACCCGAATAAGACCGTATAGGCTGACATTTTTAATCGAAATAAATAGCCGTACATCACATGCAGGGCCTACGCATATTTGGAATGCAACATAATTTAAGTTAACATGCAAACGCTGATACTTCCGCTCGGACACGCCACCACTTCGTATAATTAAACAGGAACGGTTTTATATTTATATCAACAATAAACACACTAACAAAACGAACAGAACTCACCCGCCTCCGTGTAATTTCAACAGCGGATGTCACCGACGGAAGTTGTTTATATCGTCTCCGGGGGCAACTCGGCCCAAGGTCAAGGACAACAGCGATGGATCAAATATATTTCACAATACTATATATATATTTGCAAACTTCTTTATTTCTTCATGGGCTACAACTAAACTTGCACACCACGTTGACAGTTAATACCGGAGACTTCATGCAAAAGTTGGGATCAATATATACGGCAAAATAATGTTATTGGAGGTTTTTAGGCATGTACCAAAATGGTGGGTCTGCAAAAAAACGAAAAAAAAAGAACTCTACATAACTGTCCAAATAAGCAAAATTTTTAGGAAAATTACTTATTTTCAACATTATGATATAGTATGCCACGTAAATACATGATAAATATACATCACACGTTTCTTTCCTAATTATGAGAGGCTTTGACTTTTTTGGAACATGGATGATGGTCCAAAATGTTAAAATGTCCCAAAATAGTCGCAAGATTGTTCCAAAATGGTCGGTATCGTATATATATATATATATATATATATATATATATATATATATATATATATATATATATATATATATATATATATATATATATATATATATATATATATATATACTGGTAAATGTATTTTTAAGCTAAAGCTTAAATATACTAAGCTTAAATAGACTGGCTATATTAAGTAACTAAAACACATGACGAAGTGACTGAAATATAAAAATTATTAAATAAATATATATAATATATTCAAATTAGTTAAAATATATGATATAATAAGTGCATAAATAAATATATTAAAATAGAAAATACATGTTCATAAAAAAATCATAAAGCACAGTTTTTTTCGCATGTATCTGGCAAAGAGTTCCAAAGTGTGGGTCCGGGCACCAAGAAAGCTCGCTTGCCATAGCCCTCTAGTTTGTAGCGCGGAACTACCAGCAGGTGCTGATCAGCAGATCGAAGTGTCTACTGGATCCGCCAGCGAACGGGAAGTCAGTGCAGCCCGATCAACACAGGAGTTATATGCTGGTGCATTCGCTGTCTTGCGATCAGTTTGGCCGCCGAATTGTACTCCATATGCAGCTTGTTTATGAGGGCCTCCGTGATGCTGTACAACACTGCGTTGCTGTAATTCAATCGTGGTATCACTAGGACGTGGATTAATGTCTTACACGCACCAGTAGTAATACAATGTATAATCTTTGAAATAGCGTAAAGATGATAGTACGCTGTCTTGCACATGCGCGACACGTGTGACGACATTATTAGTCCGCAGCCAATCTTAACCCCCATGTTGCGGATGGTCGGTGATGGAACAATGCTACCTCCGCATACATTAACACACGATACGTCTTGCAGGTGTTTACGATTTGGTGCCGTGATGATAATAGCCTCGGTCTTGTTATCATTCAGCAGGAGATTGTGATTAGATATCCTCTGCCTCGCTTCTTCCATGCATCGCTGGATGCGATCAACCGCATCAGTAGCTTCTCCATCCAGCGTTCCACTCAGATCGACATACAGTTGAGTGTCACCTGCATCAATATGGTATTGTAGGTTATGCTTCCTGAAGATAGCACCCAATGGCAAAGTGTAAATAGAGAAAAGAATTGGACCCAGCACAGACCCTTTTGGGATGCCAGATTCCATCAACTTTCTCTGGGAGTTGTGGCCACCAGTGCATACTGTCTGGGTTCTGTTCGACATTTATGACTCCAACCATTTCAGTGCAGTGCCTTGAATGCCTATGCTGCGCAGCTGACTGATTAACATCGAGTGGTCAACGATGTCAAACGCCGCGCTCATATCGAACAGCACTGCCTTTCCTTGTGTCCAGGGAATGGAGATGATCATTCTGAAAGCGAACCAACGCTATATTAGTAGTGTGATGTTGCCTGTATGCACTTTGGAAAAGTATCCACCGCAGTGTTGTTGTCTAGGTGCTGGCGAAGTTGAACTGCTACGTGGCGCTCCAGTAACTTTGACACCAGTTGCACGTTTCATATTGTCCGATAGTTGTTCATCGAGTCCGGGTCAAGGTTAGGTTTCTTCAATAGAGGTGTACTCACAACATGTTCGAAGTTGGCTGATATGGACCCATACTCGAGCGACATGTTGATGATTGTAGTTAATATCAGCGCAATAATATCAATGTTGGCTTACACGAGTGAAATATGAAGCGCCCTTGATTTAGTCGGACTCTTCCTTACTAAAGAGAGAAAGTCGTCGATGCCGGAAAACGCACTGCAGGCGTCTGCTCACTAACTGACTACGAATGTCTAACACTTTGCGTGTGAAGTGCTCAATAAAGTTATCCGCGAGATGTACACCAGTCACTGGATTGGGAAGTTTTGGAGCAGCCTGATCCTGAACAATGCTTTGTTGTTACGTGCACATCAATAAATTGTTGTTGTGTAGAATTTGGCTTTAACATACTATTTGTTGTTTGTAATTCTCACGTTGTCCAGTGTAGATGTCTAGATGAATATGTAGCTTTGTCAGTCTCCATCACTGCTCTGCTTGCCTGCGCTTTCGTGTAGCAAGCGATAGGTCATTTGAGTGCCAAGATGTATTGGGCCGCACAGATGTCACAACGTTTCCAGTGGATGGCGTGATTACGAGGTCCAGAATATTGCCGATGGTATGTGTAAATATATATATATATATATATATATATATATATGTATATATATATATATATATATATATATATATATATATATATATATATATATATATATATATATATATATATATATATATATATATATATATATATATATATATATATATATATATATATATATATATATATATATTCATCACAACAGGAACATCAGGAAGCGAAGACCATCGACACACAGCTATACATCATTGCTAAAGGCACCGACTTGCACAGACCAGCATATGGTTGGTGGGTATACCGCGTCCTCATACCTACATATATTGTCTGCTTCAATTACAACATTCAGAACACTATATTATTATTACTATTATTGGTAGTAGTAGTAGTGGTAATGATAATGGCAGCAGCAGCGGCGGTGGCAGTGGCAACGGTAGCAATAGTAGGTGGCGGCGGTGGCGGCGGTGGCGGCGGTGGCGGCGGTGGCGGCGGCGGCGGTGGTGGTGGTAGCAGTCGGGCATTATGAGCATAGTTTTGTTTTTGGCCAATATTTTGTGACATACATGACCGAATTGCCTCATATATAGTGCATGGAATAAACCATCGCATACCTTTTCAAACTTTGACAATACATTTCTTTGTGGGTTTATAAAAAAAATGCTTTATTGAAACAAGTAATCCTAGAAAATTTTCATATTACCCAAAGAGACAGGCAGTATGAGCATGCCTGTAAAATGTACATTATCTCCACATAGCATGTTCACATTAGCCTAACAGTATGCTTTGCCGTAATATACCCATTTAACAGAACCATCTTCGGCAAATGCTGCATTATCTCCACTCAATAAGGAAAAACTCATCTTTACAGTTAAGTGTCACGTGCGCACCACCACAATATGAATTTTGATAAGAAGAGTTTCTTTGACAGGCTGATATTATAGCAAAATTGCGCACAACCTTCAATACACCTCACCTACTATTCACCAGATCGAAGGAACCAGTTGGCGCGCACGAGTTGCAGACGATGTATTCCAAGAAAAACAAAATGGCACCACCTGACAGGGCACAGGGTGGGTGCCCATAACAGTCGCTATGCTCATAGTACCCGACTTTACCCTAATAGTAGTACTCATAGTATTAGTCGTAGTAGTAGTAGTAGTAGTAGTAGTAGTAGTAGTAGTAGTAGTAGTAGTAGTAGTAGTAGATTTAACAAGATTTAACAAGATTGCCATCTCGAACAACAAGTTCCAGATGGCAAGTGGACAAGGAAGCCATTGGCTTATCGAGAGTCCAACAATTTTCTCATCTATGTGTAGCCCGCCCTTATCAGATATCTGTCAATTCTATTTTTAAACATATTCACACTACTAGCATTAACACAATCGTTTGGCAGTTTGTTCCATTCATTTATCACCCTCTGTGAGAATGAGTACTTTCTCATGTCCAACCTACACTGCTCCTTAACTAATGCTGCTTTGTGTCCTCTGGTTCTACTGCCTTCTTTAAGTTTGAAGAACATATTCCTATCAACATCCTCATAACCGTTCACTATTTTAAACACTTCTATTTGGTCTCCTCTTAGTCTCCTGGTCTCTAGTGTTGTCAAACCACATTGTAATAAGCGACTTTCGTAACTAAGGTCTCTTAATTCTGGAATCATCTTAGTTGCTCTTCGTTGTATTCTTTCTAGCTTATCTATGTCTTTTTTACGATATGGCCTCCATGCTTGAATACAATATTCCAAATGTGGTCTAACTATTGCTTTGTACAGGGGTACAATTAGATGTTTCTCCTTATACGTGATAGTTCTCCTAATTAGGCCTAGAATTTGATTTCCTTTCGAAGCAGCAATCCCACATTGCTCTGAAACTTTCATGTCAGCATTAAATGTTACTCCTAAATCCTTTTCTTGTGTGGTTCTACTTAGTACAGCATCCCCCATTTTATATTCCTCGTCCATATTTCCATGTCCTATGTAGTAGTAGTAGTAGTAGTAGTAGTAGTAGTAGTAGTAGTAGTAGTAGTAGTAGTAGTAGTAGTAGTAGTAGTAGTAGTAGTAGTAGTATAGATAGTATAAGTATCTGATTCAATCTTGAATATCGCAGTCCTGACTGCCAGCTTGCGTAGGCTGCTGACTCTAACTCTCATTTGCACCGCTTCTTCGATATTTATGTGTAACTGCCGCCATTATTTTCTCATTTTCGCAATGTATGCCGGTTAATTATGCTTGTACAGAAACGTGTTGTTGCGAACAACACACATATCACAATGTAGATGTCGCTACAAATATGTATTTGTTTAAGTGGAAGGCTACAGCCGAGGCATAGCTGCCGGCGATGTGTACGTCGCCTGGAACGTTGGAGACTGTGTGGAAGGAATTGGGTTCGATAGGAAAATATACAACGTCGGCGACAGCTTTACAAGTTGGGCAGCGACGGTTCGCATTATCGTCGAAGAGTTTGGCATCGAAGACACAGAAACCTTTGGTATTCATGAAAAGGATGCACCTTGCTCCAGTAGATGCATACATGACAAACGGATGGACACCGTATCGAATTAACCATGTTTACTTTCACAAATATACTCAATACAGTAGAACAGCAATCACTGAATGTTCGTGTTAGTGGAACCACCGAATGCTAATACACCAATTATTGTCACATTACGTGTCTAAGTTAACGCATTTTATATACCTTTCCACAACAGTAAATAGTGAACATACAAATGCTTGGGAGTGTTAGCAATGGTCATGTTGATACTGGGTAATTTATGCTCAATACTAAAGATACCTTAAGAACATACTGCTGTAGCTCAATACGACATGTTCGTACAACAAAACGTTATTACAATACTTAGGAAAACCGTTTTAATAATATTTTCAATAAAAACGCTGAATAATTAATGAAAACTTGTGTATACCTAGACTATTATTGAACTTATTTTGTGAATCGTCCTTCTGTCCTCACGCTTCACTTTACATATTATCTGAACCCAGTTGTTCTATGCTACCTGTATATTCACAGTGCAAGTCAGTGCAAGTGTTCAAAAACCCACAAGCTGGTGCCACGCGAGTTTCCTACACTTTATACACTACAGTTTACCTGTTTCTTCAATGTTCGGTCCCACATAATACCTTCTTCCCTCTACCGTGATGTCGCTCCGGCTTGCAACATCATCTGTGCCGCCCAAGTACACGAAACTGTCCACTTTATTAGCTTTGTGTGTATAACAGTTTTCATGTTTGTAAACTTAATTTAGGTCAAACGTCCACATTGATTCCTTCGACGTTATACCCCATCTGGGGAATTTCAAATATTTGTTAATATACGATCCATCACCATGGGCCCCAGGATACGTCTGGTAAAAAAATCATCATCATATTTGCGAAACTGACGGAGAAATGAGGGAACAGACAGATAAACATACAGACAGACAGACATGCAAAAATGCAGACAGACAGACAGTAGCTCGATTTGGTCTTAATTTACATTTTAATAGAAAACATTTACATTTGGATAACATTAGTTAGTTTAGTTAGACATTACTGAACTGTATTTCACTACACTTGGTGCTTACAATCACGCACACCGCAGGATTGGAGTAAATTGTGATTGTTAGTGTTCCAATATAGCATAAAGCAGTAAATTACCTACGTGATTTAAAACTTTTAATAGCTATTGTGACGCGCGAAACGTCTGCCAACTTGCTGCCCCAGTTTTATAAATTACCAACCTGTTGTATTCGTTGCACTTCTCAGACAGCGCTGGTGTCTGTCACATCAATAATTCTCTTGGGTAGCATTATGAATCACTGGGACGATGTCGAGCGTATGAGTAGGCACATAGGCAGAATTTGCGTCTTTCGTTGTGTCATGACGCAGAATCAAGGATATATGAGTACAAAAGGAGGATCGTATTGTGCAATTGCTTGAACTGTCATTATTGGTAAGGCAAGTGCTTCTTTCGGCAGACTAACCAAGCGCATCTGGAATGAACGTGGCCGGAGCACGAGAATCGACGTGTATTGTGCCGTCGTACTTACAACCTTGCTTTACGGATGTGAAGCAGAGACCCCATACCGACGTCATATCAGACAACTAAATCAGTTTCACATGCGCTGCATACGACAGATAATAGACATCAAATGGTAAGATATGGTGCCAAACACTGAAGTACTAGAACAATGCGGAACATGTGCAATCGAGTTCCACGGCAAACGGGCCGTATGACTGATGTTCTATGACCAACTGAAAACCGGTTGCCGAACAAGAGGCGGCCAAAGAAAAAAGATATAATAAAATCAACACTGAAGTCCTGCTCCATCCCTCTTAGCACATGGGAAACGACAGCAACAAATCGCCGTCTCTGGCGTCACGCTTGTCACACCGGTCTACAGGAGTTCGAGTAGAAACGACTTCAAATAATCAAAGGCCGGAGAACACAGCGGAAGAATGGTTAACCTCCGCAGGGACCTGCGACCACCTATGACTGTACTATCTGTGGACGCCAATACGCGTCGCGCATCGACATGCACAGTCACCAGTGAAAACACAACTGACTCAGGACGAGATCCGTCGTTCGACGGCTCACTCCATATATAACATATAACATATATTGATAACGAACCTTAGTCAAACACTAACAATCATGACATGTAGAACGTTATGCATGATCAGGCTGTACTGGAGTTCTTTCATTAGTTGCGCAAACTTCAACCTCGCTGGCCATACTGAAATCAATACGAAACGACAACAACACCGCAATGAAAATCAATATATACGTCTGCACATTGCACGCATCATTCAGGTAGCGAGGGAATTAGAAAAAATCAGGTGACACGGAGATATCCTGTATGAAGTAGGAAAAAACTATCTGCGAAGGCATGACCATGTCACGAGGTCAACTGGTATAGAAACAGTCCTCCTTCAACGCAAAGAGAGAGGCAAGATAATGGGAGGCACACCGGGAAATAATTGGACAGACAACATAATGGATGGACATGTCTTGCCTTCCGTGAGATTGGAGTGGCAGCAAGGAACCAGTAAAGGTGGAGACATATTGTCAGATCATCAAAGAATGTGCCCCCATGTGTTCAATCTTGTTTGTGTTTTCCGGATGGTTTTATGTGATCGGCTTCTGAGCTTCTGAGCTTCTGAGCTTCTGTTCCTCGACATTCTGAGCACGCGGCCTATTGTCCATATATTTGATGTTTCCTTAATTAGGCTTATACAATCGTGAGTGTATTGATGGCACATTGGCCAGTGGCCTGAGGCATTTGGTAAGCATTGTTATCATGACTGTTACGTATGAACTACCACGTTACCCCGTCCTGGGGACGGTATTTTAGTAGTATATTTAATATAAAGTAGTCTGTATGTTTGTATGTCTCTTTATTTTCTCTCATATCTCCGTCAGTTTCATTTGTAAGGTGTTCACACTTTGTAGACGTGCCTGGGAACCTATGTTGATAGTTCGAACATTAATTTTTTTTAATTCCCCGTGGTGGGGCATTACGTCGAAGGGACCAATGTGTACGTTTGACGTAAATAACGTAACTGAGAAGAGGTAGGTACACTTGTTAGCACTGTTATGCGTTATGCCACTTTTACGTGATCTACGCCAAACGTTCACCGAACGCTTTGTGAAACGAACCGGCAGTTGTACATGATTTTTGTAGCGTGAATTTATCATAAAACATATTTCATATCAAGATCAATCATTGCATAATTTTGCTGTAATTAACATTACGTGCTCCTTTTTAGGCATACTTACTATGTGGCGTGTCTGCTTCGCGATGAACCTATTCAGAGAGGCCCCCGAAAATTTTCGATTGTCTGTGGCGTTGAATTGTCATTGGCGTTGAATGAACGATTAAAGTTGATGTTTTCTGTACTACTTCGTTAGAGCTTTTAAATTATGGCAGTGCACAGCTGCTCGTTGTAACTTTGTATTGGGTACGTTTACAAAAACGAAAACCTTGTCATGTACACAAAGCTAAGCATGTAGATAGCTTCGTGTACTTGTGCGGAACAATGTGTGAGGATGGAGGAAGTAGCAAGGAGGCATATGTGATGATGCAAGGATGAGAGACATCAGGGAGGAGGGCAGAAAATATTAAGTGGGACGGAAAGTTGAAGACCCAGCTGATGATTTCGAAACACTTCGAGTGACAGAGATACAGGGGAGAAGGTACAGGCTGTGTGGAAGAACTTGGTTCGGAGAATATGTAGATGAAAGGAGAAGGAACGAAGGTAGATGGTGCTGAATTACGAGAATATATCAAAACGAAGAAACATGCGTGGACGAAGGTAGTGGAGAGTTGAAGGCATGGCTCATATAGATAATATAGAGGTAGAAGGAGAAGTGGGGTACCGAAATAAAGCTGGAGGGACAGTGTTATGGAAGATCTCGAAAGAACAGAGGTGAACAGCCGAGAGTCGGAGAGAATTGCAGCAGATCGAGATAGATGGAACCGATTCATCGAGAGGGCGGAACAGATTAACTGATGTGGCCCCATCACGCAAGGGCCCAAGAGGGAGACGAATGTGTCATGTTTATTGATATATATATATATATATATATATATATATATATATATGCTCTATACGTTTAAAGAACGTCGTTGGCGATAGTGCCAATGTGCCCAGGATATTTCATAAAACTCACCAATTGTAAAACTAACTGAGGCCTCTAAACTGCAATAAAAATGGAGCTGCAGATTGGGACTACATGGTTGAAAGGTTCAGTTAAACGCAGCTGCGTGAATCGTTGGTGTTTTTGTTTGTTGCAATATGTTTACTGATCTGCTGCATGTTGTTGTGTCTCTATATATTCGTACCATTCTTTATACCGTCCCTCTCACCGTCAATACCTCTCAATATTTTCGGGCAACACCCAATACTTTAATCGACAACGCATAGATAATGCAATAACATTTCAATAACATTGCAACTGATCAATAACACACATGTGGAAGACACTCTATTGCTAAAGCAAAGCCAAAAAGATATACAGACGCAACATAATACAGCCAATTAATGCTGTTCATAATTGATTTCCCCAACTAAGGGTATACCTTAAAAGATATTGTCATGGACATAATGTCATATTCACACAATAAGTTCAAAAACAGTCTGAGTTTCAACTTGTTTTTAATAACTATTCAACGTTTCTCATGATAATAATATTAAACCTGTTTATTCCAAAATGTCTTTATTACTGGTCATTAATTACCTCGTATTAATATGATTAATTGCTAATATTCCTAAGCATTTTTGTTTTATCCTGAGTGATTTAACATTATTTAGTGCTGTGTAAATGTTTCTAATCTGCGTTAATTTAAGCAACTAATGTGACAATAATTGTATAAGCACTTTACAACAGTGTTGCCACTAACACAAAAGTTTACTGTTTATTTCTAAACAACCACTTGTTGGCTACTGACCAACATCTAGACAATGACGGTGTCTGCGTCTTCTACTCCAACCTCCTCGACGATAATACGAACAGTTGCCACCCACCCGGTGTAGCTGTCGCCGACGTTGAACTGTTTCTGTTCCCACGGCATTGTATCCACCATATCGCCAACGTTCCAGCCGACGAACACATCGCCGGCAGCTATGCCTCGGCAGTAGCCTTCAACTGAAACAAAATTATAACATTTGCGCTGAAGTGACAACTACAGTGTGATGTGCGTATGCATGCGTACGTGCGTGCGTGTGCGTGTGTGCGTGCGTGCAACAGCAAGTTTTTGTACATGCATAATTATTCTGTACGAATCGAGAAGAGAATGGCGGGAATTACATCGAACTATCGAAGAAACAATGCAAGCGAAAGTTAGAGTCTGCAGCTTACGCAAGCTGGTAGTCACGACTGCTAGAATCAAGATTTAACCAGACATTTAGTAATAATGTTACTGCTACTATTATTGCTGCTACTACTGCTATTGCTACTGCTATTTATATTGATGCTGATACTGCTACATATACTGATACTGTTACTAATAAGGGGATACATTAAGCAATTTCGGTTGTCTGAAAGTTGTTAATGAAGCAGATAGAATGTGTAAAACACCATTGTATGCCCACCTACCATATGCCGGTCTGTGTATGTTGTTGGCTGAGTCGCGGACGAGTAGTTGTGTGTCGATGGTTCTCGGTTCACTGCACTCCTTGCCGTTGATAGTGAAGAACCAGCGGCGAGTTGAGGCGGCCTTTGGGCCGGTATGTATTAATCGCAAGTCACCGTGTCATCCCGCTTCTTGACAAAATCGCACGACTGTGACAAAAAAAGAGAAAAATTGGACATAAGCATTGACATATAAGTGCAATGATAACTAACATATTCTGTCATAGAATATATATATATATATATATATATATATATATATATATATATATATATATATATATATATATATATATATATATATATATATATATATATATATATATATATATATATATATATATATATATATATATATATATATATATATGTGTGTGTTATTATTATGTTATTATTAATCTATCATCACAGTTGTCATCAACACAAAAGATGATGGTTTTGGTACGTTTCCCATAAGCCAAGAGATAGCGTTGTTAGTCACGTATTCAAGCACAATTCAAAGGAACATCGGAAGAGAGGAAAGCCACGGAAGAGGTGGAGTGACCAGATCAGAAGTTATATTGTGATATCGCGCTGTTGACAGCAGAAAGGTACGCAGTGAATAGAACAGGATGGAGGGGTGCAGCCTCCCGGAGGACAGAGAGGGTTCAATGTGGCATTTGAGTTTAATTAAAGTTAATCAGCAATGTACATTATTCATTCCGATACGCAAACGTCAGCGATCATATAATCGTTAGCTAAATGGAGTATTGGTGGGTGGGGGGCTTTGAGCCATGTCCCATTACCCCCATTAGCCTAAGTAGCTTGCGTTTTTTTGCATGTGACCTGCTGCGCCACTACATGGTAGTGACTAAGCCCCCTCCTTTTTGGCCTCCTCTTTGCGTGATCCTAGATGCGCCACTGTGTCAGATGCAACACAGACGAAGAAAGCGATCTCTTGAAGCTGCAGGTAGCGGTCAAACCGATCTTCGAAGAGATGATGGAAGGTAATCGAATAAGAGGAAGGCCTCAAAGGAAATGGAGGGACGACATAAAGGAGAAGACGAAGCAAGGGTGGAAAACATCCATCATGAAAGTGGAAGACGTGTGAGTGGAAAATCGCATCCAAAGAGTATTCTGCTAATGCGAAGAAAACGTTTAGAGACATATTTATTTTGGTTGCATCGACATTGCATCTGCAGCTGGTACTGTTTTTCCAATGTAACAAACATACTCACGAAAACAAGACCGTATTCGCCTAGGTAATTCAACCCCCGCTTTGAACACTGCTTCATGTTGACAGCTGATCGGTTGTTTCGACCAACAGCACCTGAAATGACAGGAGAACTATAAAGGTATCTTCTTATTTTTCATGGCATCCTGTCCATGAGATCGCTACGCTTCATACTTCATCGCCTGTCACTTAACTACCGTCGTCGTCGTACTGCGAAAGTTCACCGGATGGCAGCACTATTGTGGCATCTGGCATTACAAACCACACAAACAACGAAAGTGTATAATGACTATCAGAGCAGCCGTATTAGATGAAGCTAGTGATGACGAATCTTCTCAAAGACAACATCGGTGCCTCATCTTAACTAGAGTTTTCTTTGTCGAAAGCTTTAATGAATAGTGGATTGCTATCGTTTTCTCGGCCGCCTGTGAATGAGTATATGTTCACTGATGCATGCCCATGGCTTGTCCTGGTACTTCTTGTGTGTCGTTCGTATTGGCGCATTTCACTTTCTTAACCCTATTCGCATAGGAGAGCAACAATACGTTTCTACTTATGTCGGTTTACAGCCTGTTTGGCAGCTTGACCCCAGCTGTTGTTTTTCGCGTAACTCCCTCTACACAGTTCTCCTCCAGGTTAATATTTTGGTCGCGGTTGTTTTTCTTTTCTTCGGGGGTCCACCTCGAGGCTATTTTTTGTACATTGTCGTTATCCTTTCAAAAACGAGACCGATCCATCTTCTTGTGGTGAGCAAGTTATCTAATTTAATTTGTGTAGTTAAGTTCTTTGCTTAAACTAATGTCCTCTGGCGACCAGTCCAGTGAAAAAACTAATAAATATTACATTTCAGCCAGTCAGAATGAAGCAATCAGTCGTAGGGGTTATGATGTATGTTGTTGTGAACACTATCTGGTGATAATCCAATCCCAACTACG
>OY759269.1:29601300-29658800 GCA_963662155.1 Lamellibrachia columna
AATTAGAAAGAGAGTAGTTGCTACATAACAGAATGACAAGTGCAGCTGTCGTCGTCTAGAATGCCACTCTCTTCGGCGCACGATTCGTGAAACCAGAAACGGTATGTATTGCACTGAATCCAATCTTCGTTTCTTTTTGGATAAGTTCTGCTCCCCAAATCCAAGCCACATTTATGGCACAAATTATTATATTCAACTGCTGTCGTAACTATTGATATGTTTCGATGATCGTTTAGGAGACTACTGTAATTGCAGCTTTCTTTGATAAAACAACAATGAACATGCGGGATGTGATAAAATGTAAATACAATTCACGACCCCGGTCAACTCGTAACAACCAGTCGAGAACTCGAATAGTAAAAAAAGATCCCCAGTTGGCGATTCGTGCTTACGAGTTGACGGGGGTCGTGAACTCTATTTACATGTCGTGAACTCGTATGCACAGGAAGTACGAGCGCACTCGGACGTAGCATAGAGCACAGGTGAATGAGCATGCGTTCATTGATGCATGTCGACGGCTTATCTTGGTATTTCGTCTGACCCGACCGATGTATCGAACTGGCATATTTCACCTGTCGTAGTGGCATTATGGTCTTGCTAAAGTGTAACTTCTTACTCTTTTTTCCTTCCATAAATTACCAATATGCTGAGGATACAGGCAGTTTGATTTGCGAACATGAACTATTTGCAATGTATATACAGTGTATTTTTTACAAATAGATCAGTTGTACTTAGTTAACGTACATATTGAAAAGTGAGTCACAGCAAAGTATTGTTCTCGGTCTTTCCTTATTCAATGGACGCAATTTGCTGTCGCAGATTTGCATTCTCGTCTGTTAATTTCTTCTCGCAGTGTCTTCGTTCTGCTTCCCAGCCAGAAACTTCACTTGGTCCCGCAAAGCGATCACTGAACTTTTCATGAACTGATCTTCTCCGGGCGTTTGCCCGCAGTCACCCGCTGGCACCTTGAACGTGTACGAGCAGTGTGAGTCTTCTGTCGTCGTACTTTGTCCGTCTGACACACACAAGACGACCATCAATACGCTAACATGTACAATCGATTTCGCCATGTTGTCATCAAACCAATTTAATAGTTCCTTCAAAAACCGCGACCGTCAATTGCGTGGCACGTCTCCGCAAACAACGCTGTGCAAGCAACCGGG
Organism: Lamellibrachia columna; assembly: GCA_963662155.1. Classification (NCBI taxonomy): domain Eukaryota; kingdom Metazoa; phylum Annelida; class Polychaeta; order Sabellida; family Siboglinidae; genus Lamellibrachia; species Lamellibrachia columna. The sequence continues at coordinate 29,602,464 of OY759269.1, forward strand.
AAGTATAGATGTTGGTACAGAAGAACTGATGGCATTGTGATCTATCAGCGGTTCACCCTATTGGCCGACAATTGTTTTCAATAAATTCACAATGTCGTATTCAATTGACCCACTTAGATGCCTCTAGGTAGGTCCATTCGAAGACAGCAACATTAATTATACAATATTAAATTAAGACTGCAGTGCACACAAAGATGATAACCGCAGGTTGGGTTGTTATTTACTAATCTTTGTGTATGTTAAAAAAATTATTTGTCGTTGCCGTTTGTACAAGTTCTCTTTCTGGTGAGCATTGCCACGTAAGTCATGCCGGTGTGTCGACTGTTCGATCTGTCATGTCACGATATCAGTCATTTAAAATTAAACCATTTAGCATTTAGCACTTAGGAACTGTATCAGGTAGAAATAAACTGACAATTTGTGTTTAGCTATTGTTTCTTTGCTACTGTTTCTGTACGTTGCACTTCACTTCACTTCACTTTCCCATAACCCGTAAGGATCGTTGGGGCACCATTGATGACTTTCTAACCAGCTCTCTCCACGTTTCCCTGTTCTCTACAGCCCTCTGGGAGTCAGCGAACTCCATTCCTGTCCACTCTTTGATGTTGTCTTCCCACCTCTTCTTCTGTCTACCTCTTCGTCTCCCCCCTCTAACGGTACCTTGCAAGATAGTCTTTGCAAGGCCAGATGATCGTGATACATGACCGTACCACTTCAGTTTACGCTTCTTAACTGTTGTAAGAAGGTCGTCATATGGTCCGATGGCTTGTTTGATCTTGCTACGGACAGCATCGTTAGTAACATGGTCTTTGAATGATATGTGCAAGATCTTCCGGAAGCATCTCATTTCCATGGCTTGTATCCTCTTCTGTAGATCTGCTGAAAGGGTCCATGTCTCACAAGCGTACAGAAAGATGGACATGACAAGGGAGCGCATCAGCCTTATTTTCGAACTGACCGTGATGTTTCTGTCGTTCCATAAGGGTTTCAACCTTGTTAGTGCTGCTGTTGTCTGTGCAATCCTGGCAAGTATCTCCGGTTTGGAACCCTCATCTGTGATAATTGATCCCAAGTACCTGAAGCTTGTTACTGCCTCAAGTCTCTGTCCATTAACTTTGACCTCTGTGCTGATGCCTTGTGTGCTGTTTGTCATCAGTTTGGTCTTTTCGGCACTGATCTCCATGCCGTATGATGAAGATGTTTTCTCAAGGCGCTCCACTAAATTGACTAGTTCTTGTTCATCTCCTGCTAGGCCGTCGATGTCGTCAGCAAAACGAAGGTTGGTGATTGTCCTTCCTCCAATGCTGACAGTGCCTTGATGGTTTTCTAAAGCATCAGTCATTATCCTTTCCAGAAAAATGTTGAAGAGCGTTGGTGATAGTAGGCATCCTTGTCGAACTCCAACAGTTGTTCGAAACCAGTCTCCTATGCTGCTGTTGAAGGTTACTGCACTGGTGGCATTGTCATATAGGTGTTCAATGGTTCGGACAAGCTTGGAGCCAATGTTGTACTTCCTCATGGTTGCCCATAGGGCCGCATGCCATACCTTATCAAAGGCCTTCTTGAAATCTATAAAGACATGATACAGGCTTTGCTGATGTTGAAGGTGTTTCTCGCAAAGGATTCTAAGGTTGAAGATATGTTCAATGGTGCTCCGTCCTGCTCGAAAACCCGCTTGTTCTTCAGCGATAATCTCTTCTGCCTGGGGTTTGAGTCTGTTGAGTAGTATCTTCAACATGACTTTGCTCGGGTGGCTGATGAGGCTGATTGTTCTGTAGTTTTGGCACATATGTAGGTTGCCTTTCTTGGGAAGTGTGATGATCAGTGACTGAGTCCATGGGGTGGGCCATTCTCCTGTCTGCCAGATCTTGTTGCAGATTGTTGTAAGTGTGGTAATCAAGGCTTCTCCCCCAGCTTGAACCAGTTCTGCTGGTATGTTATCAATTCCAGCTGACTTTCCTTTTTTCAGAGACTTTACTGCAGCCTCTACTTCCTCACGAATAATGGGGTAGTCGTCCTCTTCAGTAGTCTGTGGACAGTTTAGTACTACTGGGTCTCCGTTGGTGTTTTGGCTGTACAGTTCTGAGCAGTATTCTGTCCATCGATTGAGGATCTGCTGTTCTTCTGTCAGGCATTTCCCTGATTTGTCTTGGATAGTAGTAGTTATCCCTTTCTTCACTGATGTCAGGTCTTTCACTATTTGATAAGCCTTCTTGCTGTTGTTCTTGCTCAAGCCGTCTTCCATTTCACAGCACTGTTCTGCTATCCAGTTATCTTTTGCTCTTCTCATATCTTGTTTGATCTTCTTGTTGACTTCTCTGTATTTTGCTGCACCTTCAGGATCACATTTTCTCCTTTTCAATTCCCTTCTTTTGTCACAAAGATCTAGGATGTCTTCTGTGACCCATGGTTTCTTTGTCCGACGGTGTTTTCCAAGGATCTCGCTGGCTGTGTCGGTCAATATTTTGTTGAAGGTGTTGGTCAGCAAGTTCACGTCGGTATATTTGTCATCCAGTATGATAAGTGGTGCAAATTTCCCACCTATCATTGCTTTGAATGCTTCTGCTACATCAGGATCCTTAAGTTTCTCGATGTCAAATTTGATTCTTGTTGGCTTTGGTTTGCTGATCCTCTTCAGGCGAATGTGGAAGGTTGTCATCAGCAAGTCGTGATCACTTCCGATATCTGCTCCTGGAAAGCTTCGTGTCCTGGCAATGTTCACTCCTGTGTGAAAGCGCCGTTTCACCAAGATGTAGTCGATCTGATTGTGATGTTTTCCATCTGGGCTGTGCCAGGTCCATCTTCTAGATGTTTTGTGTGGGCCAAATGTGTTAGCCAGTATCAGCTCATTGTACATTGCAAATTCGAGGAGCCTGTGACCTCTCTCATTTGTTTCCGCATTGCAGAAAGGTCCGCAAGTGTCTTGCCAGTTGGTCTGCGCATCCTTTCCCACTTTTGCATTCCAGTCTCCTAGTACAATAAGATTGTCTTTCTTTGGCGTTTCCTCTATGACTTCTTGCAGCTGGCCATAGAAATCTTCCACCTCACTGTCGTCATAATCAGACGTTGGGGCATAAACTTGTATGACTGTCATGTTGAAGGGAGTTGCCTTCAGGTGGATGGTGATGAGCCTGCTGGAGATAGGGCGACAACCCATAACAGTGTTCACAATGTCTTTGTGAACAAGAAACCCAACGCCTTGTTCGTGTTTGTCATTCTTGCCACTGAAGTAGACCTTGTGTCCTTCTTCGGTCGATGTTTCACCAAAGCTTTTCCATCGCATCTCGGCGAGTCCAAGCAGATTCCACCTGTATCTCTCCATCTCATGTGTGAGTTCTTTCAGTTTTCCTGCAGCTCTCAATGTCCTGACGTTCCATGTGCCGACGGTGATGTCGTTTCTTCCACGTATCTTTTTGGTAGGGGCACCAGTAGCATACTTAACACCCCCGTCCTGATGTACGGCGGGAGGCGCGGTCATTTTTGACCCGGGCTGCGACCGATCCGGTATGTGATTCAAACTGGTTTTCATGATCATGGTGTGTCTAGGGCAGATTTGCAACCTAGCGGAGCCCATCCCTCTCCAGGCTGGTTGACCACAGCCGATGTCCACCAAAAAAAGTGGCTCGCCTTGGTCCTGAACACGTGGTCGTTGAGCTCATCTTGGAGCCCTTCCGTCCTGGCCGTTGACTTCATCGAGGAAGACGTCCGCCCTGTGATGTCATGTTAACATCACCGTATTTTACCCATACGTGGTAGACTCGTGGGGGCGGGAGCGTCTTATTCCATCCCGTACAGGTCCATTGGACCTGCCCACTGCCCACTACGTTGCACACTTATGCCAAATACCGGGTTTTGTCCGTCCCATAGACAATTTATACTGTTTTGTGAAAGTGAAGGGGCTTGGTTCAAATGGGATTTTGTCTGTATTTTTTATTAAAATAAGGGGGTTATGTCAAGTTACCATAAAAAAACAACTTCCCAGTTTACTTGTGCCTCCGCCTGTGATCACATGTTTACACTTTAGGGAATATTGCATAAATACAACTTAGGTGAAAAGTTCAAACAAGCGACACCGATACAACTTGCCCTGGCAGTGACTTGGAACTAATATTGTACCACTGGCGTTACGTCACTACGGCACTGGTAAAGCAATACAGGCATGTCTGATGTGATACTCCAAACAGCCATTTTTCATTGCTAAGGCCGGATTTTGCTGCGCATGCGACATGGTAACCTAGTCGAGTGCGATTGTTACGCACTCTCAGAACAAGATTATACAGAGTCCGTATAACCCGTTCTTGTGAGAATTACATCAAAGTTGAGTGAATAGATTGCCCACATTTTGAAATGGCGACACCGAGACTACTTGCCCTGGTAGGTGGATTCCAACTCAGTCCTCTCGATTGTGAGTCCGATGCTTTAACCGCCGAGCTACTGCGCTCCAGGTATTATGATTATGTTTATATAATGTTCTCAACGACTAACGATCACAGGAACTACATAATTATTTATTAATAATCAACGAGTGTGATCGATATCAGTCGAGCTTCGTCTGGTTATAAGCTGGTGTGGCTAAATAATGAGAGTAATGTACTAATAGTAGTACATTTAGCTAGGTCAGTTAATTTGTTACATTACTGTAACATATAACTCTAACATAATCGGTGTGAACTAGTTAATTTTTTAAACTGTTTGCATTCAATGAGGGCATGCTAACCATGTATATAAACAATATATTCATATGTACTATCATGTTTAGCACCCTAAGCATAGGACGAATGCTGGTTAGAGATGACATTCACTCCATCTCTTGACCAGGACGGTCATAGGGGGCCTTTTTCATAGAGTCTTCGCCAGTCTGGTCTGTCTTCATGGTGTGCGTAGCAGGTTATACTGACAATCCCCCTCCCCCGATGCACCTCCCCCCTCGGATAAAGCCCCCGGAAACAATTCCCCACCCACATATCAACTAGGACAAACCCCCCTTCCTCATATAACACTATTGAATTACACATTTCTGAATGTGTGGCAATGTCATCACACTCCCCCCGAATAATTTTTTTCTTCTGTCAGTTTCTGAGCTTTTTTTGTGTACATCAACTTATTTCCACTTTTTTTTGTACATCAACTTATTTCCACTTTTTTTGTGTACATCAACTTATTTCCACTTTTTTGTGTACATCAACTTATTTCCACTTTTTTTTGTACATCAATTTATTTCCACTTTTTTGTGTACATCACCTTATTTCCACTTTTTTGTGTACATCAACTTAATTCCACTTTTTTTGTGTACATCAACTTATTTCCACTTTTTTTCTGTACATCAACTTATTTCCACTTTTTTGTGTACATCAACTTATTTCCACTTTTTTTGTGTACATCAACTTATTTCCACTTTTTTGTGTACATCAACTTATTTCCACTTTTTTTTTGTACATCAACTTATTTCCACTTTTTTGTGTACATCAACTTATTTCCACTTTTCTGTGTACATCAACTTATTTCCACTTCTGTTATTCTTTATGTCATTGATATTTTAACATTTGTGTAGAGCTCTGTATAATATATACCGTCTGTACACATAGCAGAAGCCTTGCATTTACTGCCATGACAGGCCCAGGAGAATAACTTGGTTACAGTGAATAGTGCTGATTTTGGGCACGCAAAATATTTATTGGCTTTTCGTTTCCTAATCTTAACTGTGGTCCAATAAAACATCAAGGCATAAGTACATAACAAATTGATCAATAACAAATATTTTTTTATAAAGAACACTATAAAAACATGATAAGAAAAAAGTATAACAAAGTGTGTGAAGATTTTGGTGAGGGGGTTTTGTCCTAGCTGCTATTTACGTTGGGGATTGTGTCCGGGGGGGGGGGGGTTGTCCTATATTCGCATAGCTGGATTGGTAGGCTTAGATTGACTTTACCCAGTGGGTTTTTTCTTCTGGCGGCCCCTTCCCTTGCCCTCTTAGTGGTGGTGTTTGAGACGGTGTTGTGATGAGTGATGTGGCCAAAGCAGGAGAGATTGCGTCCTTTCACCGTTGACAAAAAGCGCTCTTACTTACCAGCGATAGTACCTACTTGCCTTACACACCCGGTATTCATTAACTTTGTTTTCGGTGTAAGAAGTAAAGAGTAATCTTCTCAATTACTTAATTTGAAACGCATGTGTTTGTCTCTTTGTTCCTGGTGTCTATGTCCAGCTCTCGCATCAGTAGAGGACGATCGATTCTAGCAACATTGCGCAGTCTAAATCATGATTTTTGTGGCCAGCAAGCGAGACAAAAGGCCATATAGCCAACACTATGAAAAACTGAATGTTGGAAATAAATAATATAAAACAGATGCAAATCCAAATGTAGGAGAGAACGATTAGTTGACAGAGAACATATTTTGAAGTGTTGTGAGTAATTAATCTAGAATAACTTGGACTAGACAAATTATGCAATATTAAGATAATTATTCAACTGCTGTACGAATATACAAGTTCGCTTATTTTTGTCCTAAAGTGAGCACAACTGCAACTGTCGATTCAACATAGACAGAATCCCAAAAAGTGGAAAAGGAATGTTCAAAAACGAATGCATTAACATTATCGCCATGTCTTGTACAATGTGATGTCGAGAGTGCAACAAATTACTGAATTGTGTTTGTTACACAGTGTCCATGAAAACTCTTTCACACGGCAAAATGTTTCCTGTTGACGTGAATATTGATTGTTGGTCCACTAAATATATATATTTTATAGTTATATTTACAGCTGGTAAATTCCCAACGGAAAAGTGAATGTGGTCTCTCTCCTGTGGTAGAAACTGATCACTAATCCACACGTGGAAGGCAATGTATATTTATCATTAATGCAGATCAAGCACGTGCAACATAAATATACAGACCCAACATAATGCAGCCAATTAACTATTATTCATCAGTTATGTAATTTTTACTAATTACTCAGCATTGTTCTTTATACATTTTATTACACTTTTTATTCTTAAATATTGTAATAAATGGTTGTCATACAAACATGTCGTAAGGAGCTGAAGCAATCTGTTCAATCTGCTGAGCATAAATGACCCCGTATCAACATTTCGACCATTTCCAATATTTCTAAGCATTTTTGCTATTTATTCTTTGGAGATTTAATTTAGTGTTGGGGAAAGGAGTCTAAAATGCATTAATTTTGACAAGTAATATGAAAATAATAGGAGTATAAGCACTTTACAACGGTGTTGCCACTAACACAAAACTCCATTGTTAGTTTAGAAACAAAGCTCTTTACTGTAAAGATAATTATTTGTGGAAGCAACCTATTGGTTGATTCAATACGGCGTCCACCCGGTGTAGCTGTCGCCGACGTTGAAATCTTTCTGTTTCCAAACCTCCCAATGCACAATATCGCCCACGTTCCATGCGACATACACATCGCCGGCAGCTATGCCTCGGCAGTAGCCCTCCACTGAAACAAGTAAACATTTCACATCTCACTGTAGCGACAACTACCGTGTGATGGGTGTGTGTGTGTGTGTGTGTGTGTGTGTGTGTGCGTGTGCGTGTGCGTGTGCGTGTGCGTGTGCGTGTGCGTGTGCGTGTGCGTGTGCGTGTGCGTGTGCGTGTGCGTGTGCGTGTGCGTGTGCGTGTGTGTGTGTGTGTGTTGTAGTCACCCGCAACAACACGTTTATGCGCATGCATCTTCTGTACATGACCGGTACTGATCAAGAAAGGAAAGGTACAAGCGAGTGTTAGAGGCTGTAGCTTAGGCAAGTTGGCCGTCACGACTGCGAGAATAAAGATTAATAATAATAATGCTACAACTACTACTGCTGCTGCTGCTGCCGCCACCACCAGTAATAATAATACTAATTATTATTATAATAATACTAATTATTATTATAATAATAATACTAATGAGGGAATACACAAAGCACTTTCAGTGGTCTGAATGTTGTAACTGTAGCAGATAAAATGTGAATGACACCGCTGTATGCCAACCCACCATGTGCCGGTCTGTGTATGTTGTTGGCTGAGTCGCGGACGAGTAGTTGTGTGTCGATACACCGCTGTATGCCAACCCACCATGTGCCGGTCTGTGTATGTTGTTGCCTGAGTCGCGGACGAGTAGTTGTGTGTCGATACACCGCTGTATGCCAACCCACCATGTGCCGGTCTGTGTATGTTGTTGCCTGAGTCGCGGACGAGTAGTTGTGTGTCGATACACCGCTGTATGCCAACCCACCATGTGCCGGTCTGTGTATGTTGTTGCCTGAGTCGCGGACGAGTAGTTGTGTGTCGATACACCGCTGTATGCCAACCCACCATGTGCCGGTCTGTGTATGTTGTTGGCTGAGTCGCGGACGAGTAGTTGTGTGTCGATACACCGCTGTATGCCAACCCACCATGTGCCGGTCTGTGTATGTTGTTGCCTGAGTCGCGGACGAGTAGTTGTGTGTCGATGGTCCTCGCTTCACTGCACTCCTTGCCGTTGATAGTGAAGAACCAGCGGCGCGCTGAGCCGCCCTTTGGACCTGTATCTACTAATCGCAAGTCGCCGTTCCACACGACTCGCAGCACTGTGTCGTCCCGCTTCTTGACGAACTCACACGACTGTGACACTTTAGTGCATTGATAACAAATATAATTATGTTATTACACACAGCAATAAGTCATACATTGGACATTGTATTATGTCATTATCAATGTATCATGACTGTTGTCGTAAACACAAAACATCTCCAATGGTTTATCGTAAGCCAACAGATTGTTAGTCACACATTCAAGTTAGGCACGTATTCCCAAAAAATTTCAAAGGACATCGGAAGAGAGGAAGACCAGGAAGGAGACGGAATGACCAGATCAGAAGTGATACTCTGACCTTCCGCTGTCGACACAGAGCAGGATGGAGGTGTGCAGCCTCCCGGAGGACAAAGAGGGGACTATGACCTTTGAGTGTATTTCAAGTAAGTCAACAATGTACATTATTCATTCAGATACGGAGACGTCAGCGCTCATAGAATCGTTTGATCGGTGCCCATTATGCTAAATAGTTAGTGATTTTGTTCGCATGTAACCTGCTGCGCCACTACATGTTAGTGACTAAACTCTCTCCTTCAAGGCCTCCACTTTACGAGATCCTAGATACGCCACTAGATTAGATGCAAAACACTGTTTTTAGCTTTGTAAAGCAGATGAAGAAAGGATCTCTTGATACTGTAGGACGCTTTGAAACCGATCTTCGAAGAGATGACAGAAGGTAATCGAACAAGAGGAAGGTTTCAAAGAAAATGTAGGGACGATATAAAGGAGTGGAGGAAGCCAGGGTGAAATGCATTGACACAAGCTGGAGTAGGACTGGAGGGAACTCCTGGCCATCGTCTCGGTTCTGCGTAGGTTTCTCTCCGTGGATGTTAATCGCCTCCTTTATTTTTGTCCTGTACCAGTTCTCCTCGTGGTCTAGAATTTTAACGTCCTTCATAGAGCACTGAAGGCCTGTGTTCAGTTTGTGTTTCTTATAGCTGATACGGGTTGGCGATAAGATAGGTGTTCTTTAATTCTTGTGCCAAGTATTCTGGCTGGTTCTCCTATGTAGTGTTCGTCACATTCTGAGCATTGTATGCCATATACTGAACCGAGACGTCCTACTCCAGCTTGTGTCACATGACATTGGTCATGTGACACATCCGTAAGTTCAGTTTGCTGAAGACGACTGCGGGATGCAGTTGAAGTATACAGATTGAACACTAAGTCTCTTGAGATGTATTACATTTAATATTAATAAACGAGAAACCGGATCATCTATCCATTCAAGGGTAAATTAAAACAGTTGTATAATTAATACTTAATATAAATAACAGTCAGGCGTGCTAAATTCAACATAACACAAAAGGATAATACATGTTATTTCTTAACCAAAACATACACAATATATTGTTATAGGTCTTGCGATAGGTCAAACAATTTGGCAATTCCGAATCCTACATTTTAAGTGAAAAGACTAATTGCATTTCAGTCAATCATTATTAAGCAATACATCATTGGCCTTTCCTGTCAGTTGAAATGACTACTATCTGGCGACAATCCCTCCCACGTAGTCTCTCGAGCCTACGATACAAAAGAAGCAGGTAGGAACAGCAATATCTAGACTTATGACTTATCACGTTTAACAGCCCTGTCAATGGCTAATATGCCAATGGTTTCTTTCAGAGTTTTCCTTCTCTAGAGAGAGTAAGTCCACGACAGGTTTGTAAATTTCCCTGCGTGTGATCTTTTACTTCACCTTGCATAGACACCGTAAACTTATTTAGTGTATCTTCCAAAAGACACCGTCAAAGTGGGGTCAACAAAATTGCCAAAGGTTCGAAACGACAGCAGGTGGAATCGATTCACCGTCCTCTCGATCGTCTGTTGCTATAACCATGTCTAACATTCTTCAACATGTGAGCTGGGCAAGAAATCGAAGGAAACGCCGGAGGTAGTTTTGCTACGTGAAACTGGTCATGAGGTACAAGAATTACATCGGACAATTTCATATGTAGAAGATGAAGATAGCAGAGACTACAACACCATTTTGGCTCAACTCAGAGCTGAATGCGAACAGCACAAAATTGACTCTAAGCGACATCAGTTCCAGTTCAAAAACAGATGCGCCACTAGGTTAGATGCAAAGCATTGTTTGGCTTTGTAAAATAGACGTCGATAGTGATCTCTTGAAAACGCGGTCAAACCGATCTTCGAAAAGATGGTGGAAAGTAATCGAAGAAGAGGAAGGCCTCACAGAAAATGGAGGGAGGACATAGAGGAGTGGACGAAGCTTGGTTGGAATGCATCGAACATGAAAGTGAAAAATGTGTAGAATGGGAAATCATATCCAAAGATTATTCTGCAAATGCGGAGAAAACGCGTATCGGTTTAGATACATAATATTATTCATTTTAGTTGCATCGACACTGTCTCTGCAGCTGGCACACTGGTCACTGATAATCGTATTGCATACATTCGCTAGATGGCAGCACCATGTAACGTATTAGAAAAGTTAATTAAAGAACATATGATGTACTTCCTTGTTAGGCATACATTATTAAATTCATCTAAACATAGATTCCTAAAAGCGAGGTAACACTTAACAAATATGTTTTGTTTTTTTTGTGTGGTAATTTTGATTTCCCTGATCCTTCTTTCCTATTACTGGTAAAATCCATGACAGAGTTATCTGCTCAACTGGCGCCTGCTTTATTATTCTGATTAGCTGTCTGTACTTCCTAAGTATAGCCGTTATACCCTCCCTCTCTACGTTTTTCATTCCTACGTGTATTAAAACATATCCTTACTTCTCCGGACCAATGATTGTTCCCACCCTCTCCGTTACAGCCTCTATTTTGTCCCCAGGCAAGCAAATCACCACGTCGTCCCCCTTATTTAGCACTCTGTCGGTCTTCCTAAATATCGAGTCCCCCATAAACACACTCACTCTCCTACTCACCCCCTCTATGACTACATCGGAGTAGCTCTTGTGTTGGATCCCTTCAGTCGCATTCTGTGCTGCAGTCGTGTCACCTGGCAGCCTGTTGTCAATCTCCCTCTCGCTCATCAATTTGTCTCCTTTCCCTCCCGTCTCGTGGCTATCTTGAGCTCCCGTCGCCTTTACTCCTGACGCCTCCGTTCCTATCGCCTTAACTTCCGTTTCCGTGGCTCCCATCGCCTCCCTCTCGTTTCCTTCCCTACCGTCTCCTTCGCTCCGATCACCTTCATTCCACTTTCCTTCCCTCCGTCTCCCTCACTCCCGTCGCCTTCCCCTAGTCTCTTTCCGTCCCTTCTCCTTCTTTCCCGTTATCTTCCCTCTCATTTCAGTCATTCCGTTTCCTTCCATTATTTCGTTCTGTCTCCTTACGACCTGTCACCTTACCTACTCTCTGCCTCCTTCCAGGCTGAGGTGAGCTCAACATAGCATCAATCTCATCGTCTCCCCCCCATCTTCCACTGTCCCCATACCGGAACCACTGGCACAAACCACCTCTTCCCTTCCCAATATTGTCACTACCAGCTTCCTCAGCTGTCCCACCACTAGTTCCTTCATCTTCGCACATCCCCTACACACATAGCTAAACATATCTCATACACGGACTTAACGAAGTCTACCCAGCTGCTACAACTCCCGCATACTAAATGCCTGGTGGCCTTTACCTGCCGTTTACACGGCGCCATCTTTAGTTAGATTGCTACGTTACCTTTCAATACGGCTGTTTTCATTGTTAAAACACACTTTAGGCTGGATTATTTAGATTTTAATTTACTTTTGACAATTAATATACTTGCTATCTATGTTCTATCTATTAAGCTCGCATGTGTGTAAAATACCTGCCACCTAGCGAATACACAGAACACTGCGTAAGCAAAATAATGTGTATACCAACGTACGCTAATATCCTGCTGTTATTTCCTTTTTACCGAAAACTTTACTACAATTATGTCAGATGCTACCTCATGTATGTAATTTATATAAATTTGTTACTTTGTCTCATATATATTAAAACATGTAAACGATAGTTTGTTACATCAATTTAATTAACGAGCTGTAGACAACCTGGGTACTACTGTAAAAGAAAAGGACTTAGGACTTACAATAAGCGCTGATATGAACGTTTCAGAGCAGTGTGGTATTGCAGCTTCAAAGGGAAATCAAATTCTTGGATTGATTAGAAGAAACATAACATACAAGGGAAAAAGTTAATTATACCTCTTTATAAAGCAAAAGTTATACCTCATTTAGAATACTGTATACAAGCATGGAGACCATATCGTAAGAAGGATATAGATACGCTTGAACGCATACAAAGGAAAGCAACCAAAATGATTCCAGAACTGAGAGACCTTAGTTATGAAGAACGCCTGAAAGAATGTGGTTTAACAACTCTAGAGACAAGGAGGTTAAGAGGAGATCAGATTGAAGTTTTTAAGATATTGAATGGGTATGAAAATATTGAGAGAAATATGTTTTTCTCACTCAAGAAGGATAGCAGAACTAGAGGACATGAGGTAAAATTAGTAAAGGATCAATGTAGATTGGACATCAGGAAGCACTCGTTCTCACAGAGGACAATAAATGAATGGAACAAATTGTCTACATATTGTGTAACTGCTAGCAGCGTGAATATGTTTAAAAACAAGGTTGACACATATCTCAGGAGGGCGGGTTATGAGTAAATGAACATTGTTGGACTCTCGATAAGCCAATGGCTTCCTTGTCCACTTGCCATCTGGGCCTTTGGCTTGGATGGCAAATCTTGTTAAATCTTGTTAAATCTTGTTAAACCCTTTTATCGCTTGCTGAATTAGTCCGGGAATAGCTACCTCAAAATACTGCCTCTGTTAACAAAAAAGGTTTCTTAATATATGTCTATGACAAGTTTATGTATAAGATATGCGCAATAGTAATACTTATTACAATCACTATTCCACTCTTTTTGATAATTTGCTATACTACCTTAATTCTCGAACTGGTAGCAAACTATATTATCGTTCGCTGACTTCCTTGTCGGAATCCGGGACTAAATAACAACTGTATAATATCATTACCGCTACGCGTAATAGTGAAGCCGTACTGAATGAAGCTAGTGACGACGGGTATTTTTTGGAAACAACATCGGCACAACCCTGCGTTCACAGCTTTCTTTGACGAAAACAACAAAGAACTCGGGTGTGTGTGATAAATCGACTGTACTCGTGTTTTCAGCCACCCGTGAATGAGCGTGTGTTCACTGAAGCATGTCCATGTCTTATTTTGGTACTCCGTCTGACCCGACTCGTAATGGCGTCATGGTCTTGTTCATGTATAACTTCTTATTCTTACTTCATTCCATCAAGTCTTATTATGCTGAGGATGCAGGCTGTTTGTTGGGCGACCATGAATTATCCGTAATGTATATACACAGCATTTTTATAAATAGGTCATTTGGACTTACTGAACGTACATATTGAAAAATGGGTCAGAGCAAACTATTTTTTTCGGTCTTACCTGTTTCAATGGTCGCAATTTTCTGCCGCAGTTTCACGTTCTCGTCTGTTAATTCTTTCTGCTTCGCAGCCAGTTTTATGTTCTCGGTACGGTTGCTCTGTCTGAAGTCTGACTTGAGCCTGTAAAGCCATCACCGAACTTTTCAACAACTGGTCTTCCCCAGGCGTTTGACTACAGTCACCCGTCTTTACATTGAACGTGTACGAACAGTGCGATTCTTCTGACGTTGCACTTTGTCCGTCTACCACAAACAGGACGAATAACAATATGCCGACATATGGAATCGATTTTGCCATGTTGTTCTCAATCCAACTTGTTCTAGCAAGAACCGCGACAGTCCGTCGTGTGGCACGTCTCCGCAAGTAACGCTGAACAGGCAGCCGAAAGTATAAACGTTGCACAGCGGTGTATCAGCGGTTCACTCTATCAGGCGACAGTTGCATTCAATGTGGCATTCAATAGACCCACATAGTTGTCGCTATGGGGCTCTGTTCGCCGGCAGCAAGATGGAGGGCGTGCAACAAGCGATTATTTACAAATCCGTAAAAGCTGCTGTATGGCTGTGAAGGCCCTTACATTACAAACACAATTACATGGATGCTACACAAGAATGTTCAGGATGGCGTTAAACATTCATTGAAGTCAACAAGATGAGAGAGAGATAGAGAGAGAGGGGAGAAAAAAGGAGAAAGATAAAATGGAAAGAGTGAAGGAGAGACACAGAGAGAGAGAGAGAGAGAGAGAGAGAGAGAGAGAGAGAAGGACAATGAGAGAGAAAGAGAAGGAGGAGATAGATAAGGAAAGAGAGAGATGGATATATATATATATATATATATATATATATATATATATATATATATATATATATATATATATATATATATATATGTAGAGAGAGAGAGAGGAAGAGTGAGAGAAACAGAGAGAAATAGAGAGAGAGGAAAGGAGATACAAAAAGACAGAGAGAGAGGAGAACGGTAAGGAGAGTGAGAGAAAGAGAGAGGAATTGAGAGAGACGGGGAGTGAGAGAAAGAAAATGAGAGATAGTGAACAGGAGAGATAGAGAAATGGAGAGAGAGAGAGCAGGAGTGAGATAAATGGAGAGTGAGAAAGAAAGAGAAGGAGAGTGTGAAAGAGAAAGTGAGAGAGAGAGAGAGACAAACAGAAAAGGGGTGAGATATAAGGAGATAGAGAAGGTGAGTGAGAGAAATTGAGAAGGAGAGAGAAGGAGAGATTTGTAGAGAGAGCAAGAGAGAGAGTAGATGAGAGAGAGAAAAAAGGAGAGAGAAGAACAGCGAGAGAGAGAGAGAGCGAGAGGGAAGAATGAAATACATATATAGATAGAGAGAGAGAGACGGAGAGAGGAAAGGAGATACAAAAAGACAGAGAGAGAGGAGAGCGGTAAGGAGAGTGAGAGAAAGAGAGAGAAATTGAGAGAGACGGGGAATGAGAGAAAGAAAATGAGAGATAGTGAACAGGAGAGATAGAGAAATGGAGAGAGAGAGAGAGCAGGAGTGAGAGAAATGGAGAGTGAGAAAGAAAGAGAAGGAGAGTGTGAAAGAGAAAGTGAGAGAGAGAGAGAGAGACAGAGACAGAGAGACAAACAGAAAAGGGGTGAGATATAAGGAGATAGAGAAGGTGAGTGAGAGAAATTGAGAAGGAGAGAGAAGGAGAGATTTGTAGAGAGAGCAAGAGAGAGAGAGTAGATGAGAGAGAGAGAGAAAAGGAGAGAGAAGAACAGCGAGAGAGAGAGAGAGAGAGAGAGCGAGAGGGAAGAATGAAATACATATATAGATAGATAGAGAGAGAGACGGAGAGAGGAAAGGAGAGAGAAATGGAGAGTGACAGAGAGAGAAAAGTAAAGAGACGGAGAGTGAGAGAAGAAGAGAGATTGAGAGAGAGAAAAAAACGAGAGAGAAATATAACAGGAGAGAGAGAAGGACGGAGAAAAAAGGAGAGTGAGAGAGTGATAAAAGAGAGACAGAGAGAGAGACATATATAGAGAAAGATTGAGAGAGGGGGGAGAGTGAGAGTGAGAGAGAGGGAGTGACAGATAAGGAGAGATAGAAGGAGATTGAGAGAGAGAGAGAAGGAATGAGAAAGAAGGAAAGAGAAGGAGAGTGAGAGAGAGAAAAAAAAGGGAGAGAGAAGAAGAGTGAGATAATAGGAGAGTGAGAGAAGGTAAGGAGAGAGACAGAGAAGGAGAGAGATATATACATAGAGAGAAATGGGTGTTGAGATCGAGGAGGGAAATGCGTGTGTGTGTGTGTGTGTGTGTGTGTGTGTGTGTGTGTGTGTGTGTGTGTGTGTGTGTGTGTGTGTGTGTGTGTGTGTGTGTATGTGTGTGTGTGTGTGTGTGTGTGTGTGTGTGTGTGTGTGTGTGTGTGTGTGTGTGTGTGTGTGTGTATACAGAGAGAGAGAGAGAGAGAAATAGAGGCAAGGGTTAAATTAAAACTGCAATGGAAGGGAGAAAAATGTGGTGGACCATTGTCATTCGAGGAATTCACTCGGCGTATGGAAGTGCATCAAGGCATTTATGAACTACCGATCTAGAAAAACGAATCAAGAACATAGCCCCTTCCAGACATAACAGCCTCTGGACAAGATCCCCTCTGGACATACCCCCCACTGGACAAAAAACGGATCGAAAATGGCAAGACAAAATCGTCCAAGATTGATCCACTGCCCATCGCTTTTCTGAAGGCATCGCTATTCTCTTATGATTCTTCCAAAGTGTCGGCACGTCTAAAGCACGCTGTCGTCACGCCTCTTCTGAAACGTTCCGGTCTTCCCGTTGATGACTACGCCAACAATCGACCTCTCTCGAACTTTCCGTACGCTTGCAAGTTACTTGAACGCCGCGTCTCTGCCCAACTGCAATCACATATTCAACACAATGGTATTGGAGATCCTTTTCAGACCGCCTACCGCCTGTCACACAGCGTTGATAAAGCGATTGTATTCAGGACAATATATTGCTTTAACTGGATGCTCGTATGCCTGTAGTATCTGGTACTGCTTGACTTCAGCGCTGTATTCGATACGATCGAGCACGACCTTCTTCTCGCAGAATTAGACCGAATCGGTGTGCGAGGCGACGCACTTTGCTGGCTTGCGTCCTATCTCACCGACTGAACACAGCGCGTCAGTGTTGACGATCATCTTTCGGCATACTTGGCGTCTACCCGAGTGCCTACCGACCTCGCCACAGTGCGGGACAGCACTATTACGCATTCACAGTGATGTGGCGCAAGCGATTGATGCTCGACGTGGAGTACTTCTTGTGCTTCTTGATTTAACAGCAGCCTTCGACACAATAAATCACGATATCCTACTACGGAGACTGTATGGCTACGGTATACGCGGCGAAGCGAATGCGTGGTTGGCGTCATACCTATATGGTCGTACCTCTGCCGTGGGGATCGGTTCTTGGGCCGGTTTCTTCAAAGCCTACAATGCGCCTTTAAAGAATTTACTCAACCGACACGACGTACACCACCATCTGTACGCCGAAGATGCGCAGTTATACGTCGATTTCCCACCGTGTGACCATACAAATGCTCTTATCCGAATGGAGGCGTGCATCAGTGAAGTTAAAACGTGGCTCTATGACAACGGACTGGTCCTCAACGAGAGCAAAACGGAAGCAATTGTCATATATTCACAGTGAGAAAGCGTATCGAGTACAAATTACTTATGGTTGTACACACAGCACTGAATGCTGGCACGCCAGTGTATCTTGCGTCACTGCTACATCGTCACTCGCCACGCAGGACCCTACGCTCTGGTGGTGTATTACTTCTTGTTCCACGCGTAAACCTTATGGTCGTTATGGTCGCCGGGCGTTTGCTTGTGCTGGGCCGACATTGTGGAACTCTCTGCCACTGGAACTACGCGCGATCCAGAACACCAGGCAGTTTGGAAAATTATTGAAGACATTTATGTTCTTAAACTAACTTAATTCTCATTTAACCTTGGTATAATTTATGCATACACTTTTATTAATGTATAGTTTTATTTATCTAAGATTTATTTATCTTTCTAGTATCTTTTTAACTTATTTAATAAAATCTAGGCTTTTATTATTTATTATCCAATATCATCAGCTGTTCAGCACTTTTGCAAATTGTTTGCTTTACCATTGCACTTACCTGTAATTTTAATATACATAGATATGTATGTATGTATGTATGTATGTATGTATGTATGTATGTATGTATACATACTAGCATTTTGTTTCCTAATTTAACTGTTTACTTTTTATTTATTTCTCTTAAAAGCATCTTGATCTTTCTTAGAAGTTTGCCGATTTTGTCATCACACGTGAACGGGGCACTAGTCCCGTATTTGATGGTGAATAAATAAAATATATTATTATTATTATCTCTCCTGCAATATCCAACTGCGACATCGAGTTCCTCCGGGCAGTGTTTTGGGCCCTCTCCTCTTTTCTGTCTACAGTGCAGGTCTTTCAAATGTTTCGAAGCACGGAATTCGCTACCATGTCTACGCAGATGACACTCAGCGGAGTGGCCGATGTTAGGGTGGAATTAATCGTTTTCCATCCTACAAAGACTTGTAGGATGGAAAATCGTATGCAATGAGTGACATATTTTGCAAAAGCGATGAACAAATTTAGAGATATATTTATATTTGTTGCATCGACATTATCGCTGCTGTTGTTCCAATATGTAAACGTACTCACGTGAAGAATGCTTTCCCTTCCATCATGTAACCCCCGCTTTGAACTCTGCTACAAATTGACAGTCAATCGGTTACTTCCTCCGACAGCACCTGTAGCGTAGGCAAATAGGTAAATGTGTTTTCTTATATAGCATGGCATCCGATCCTTAATATCGATGTATATGCTTCATCCTTCCCAAAATGTCAATGATTTTGCTTTGCGTTGTTGTCAAGTTAACATACCTCTGTCTGAAAATATAGATTCAGACAGATATATGATAGTGGTTGTGTATACGGCCCTTCCGTTGCGTCTAGCATAGCAAATGTTATTGTTTCCAAATTGAAGTTTAAAAACTAAATTTAAAATCCGATCTGGTCTTCAAAATTGCGGGTTAAAGTCCGTACTTCTGAAACGTACATTAAGATGCCCTCGACACAAATGTTGAAGACGTTCGATCCTTCCGTCCTGGGCATAGGTTCGTTCAACGTCAGAGGTGTGAGTGCGACCATTAAGCCCTGCCACGTTTCGGACAATCTTAAACGTCTGCAATTACTGAAATTGCAGGTTTATTTGACAAAAAACAACACTTGGGATGTGACTGTGATTGTTTCCTATGTTGCATTCCAATGCACTCGTGTTCACGACATATAAATAGAGTTTACGACACCGTTTACTCGTAACAACCAGTCGAGCAATCGAATGGTAAAAAGGAACCTCGGTTGACGACTTGAAATATTGAATTGACGGGATTCGTGGACTCTATTTACATGTCGTGAACTCGTATCCACGGGAAGTACGGGCGCACTCGAACGCAGATTATGTGTTCATTGATGCATATCACCGGTTAATCTTGGAATTTCGTCTGACCCGACTGATGTGTCGAACTGTCACATTGCACCTGTCGTAATGGCGTTGTGGTCTTACTAATATACAACTTCTTACTGTTCCTTCCTTCGATCAAGTCTCAATATGCTGAGGATGCAGGCGGTTTGAATGAGCTAACATGAACTATTTGAAATGTATATACAGTGCACTTTCATAAATAGGTTATTTGGACTTATTGAACGTAAATATTGAAAAGTGGGTCACAGCAAAGTATTTCTCTCCGTCTTACTTGTTTGAATTGTAATATTTTCTGTCGCAGTTTTGCATTATCGTCTGTTAATTTACGGATGCCCTCTTTCTGCTTTGCACTTTCCCCAGCCAGAAACTTTATTTGGGCCTTGGGCAAAGCGATCACCGAAATGTTTATTAGCTGATCTTTGAACCTGTACGAGCAGTGTGAGTCTTTTGATGTATTTTGTCCGTCTGCCACAAAGAAGACGACCAACAATATGCTGACAAGTTTTCGCCTTATTGCCCTTAAACCAACTTGTTCTCGCAAAATTCGCGACCGATAATCGCGTGGCACGTCTCCGCAAGTAACGTTGAACAGGAAACCGGATAAGTGACGAGAGTGTGACATAGAGGTCTATCAGCACTTCACCCTATTAACTCAGCCTGTTAACAAACCCACTAGAGTAACACCCACAAGTCGTACCTTGATTGAAGTGATTATGAACCAGATAAGATAGTGGAGCATGATATAATATCTGGTGGTATTGCAGGCCACCAACTTGTCTACTGTGTGACCTCTTATAAGTCCCATGCACCTACTAAGACTCACAAAAAGACATACACTAAGGGATTATATATTTTCCGGTAGATATTTAGGCACTTTAGGAATGTTGTTCAAATTTTTATAAAACTTAAAAACGTGAAAATTACACTAGTCTGATTAAGACATAAGAATAATAAATTAATTAAGAAGAAAACAAACTAAATTAATGTGGACATGCTTAAAAGAGCTCCTGGCAGTAAAATCTAAATCTAGCCCTACATGTGTACTTGCTGAAGGTCAAATAATTACTGATCCCAAGTGTGAGGTCAATGCTTTATACAAGTATTTTACATCCATTGGTTAAGAGTGACTTCCACCAGCAGATTCATTCAGTCCACCTTAACCACGGAATATTCCTACTTTTACTTTTCCCACTTTCACATCTGATTTTATTGAGAAACATTTAAGGAATATGCCTAAAATAAATATGTTGGTCTTGACAGACTAACTGGCAGGCTTATACAAGCTGCAGCACCAGTCATATCAAGACCATTAGCATTCATTCTAAATGTCTCTCTGAAATCTGGCAAGTTTACCACAGAATGAAGCATGCAATGGTGATGCCACGTTACAAATCAGGTCGAACAATAGAAATTACCAACCACAAGCCAATATAAAGTCTATCCGACTTGTATAAACTACTTGAACGTTTTGTTCATAGTTCTTTCCCTGATTATTTGGAAGAGCACAAACTTCTCACGATTGCCCAATCAGGGTTGTAAAGTCAAGCATTAGTTTTATATTAACAGACTTAGTCTTAATATATAGAAATGTGAATTGATGCTAGTTGGCACCCATCAGTTCATTGCCAATATGGCTGATGTTAGAATTAATATCAATAATGAACCACTCAAGCATGTATCAGTAGCCAAGAACCTTGGTGTGTATATAGATCCAAGCCCCACATTAATAACAAGATTCCTAAAATTTCGACCAAGATAGGAATCCTAAGAGCTCTTCGTAACATAATACCAATTGACGATCTTAAGCATTTATATAATGCAATAATTCAGCCCCACTTCGATTACGGAAATGTAGTTGATGATTCAGCCTCAATAACAAGCAAAACCTGACTATAGTAACTGCAGTCTAGAGCTGCTGGACTCATATCTGAAACGCTATGTTCAAAGAGGTAGGCTGGCTATCATTACAACAAAGAAGGGAGTTTCATCAATGTGTTTTTATATAAAAATGTATGAGTGGTCTAGTATCACAATATTTGTGTGATATGTTTACCAGAAATGTATCACAGCAAAAAACACCTAAAGCCAGCACTACCTTTTATCAAAGCAGTTTTAGTGTATCCGGTTTGAAGTTATGGAATAGCTTACCACAGGACATTCAAAACAGCCAGTCTGTTGCAAGTTTCAAGAAATCACTAGACAAATATTTGAATGCTACACAACCATTTTAAATATACTCTGTTTTGATATATTTTACATATGTTCGTCCACCGAAAATATATAACTAAGTATATTATCGAGTGAAAATAAAAATATCAAGCGATCAATCAACCAGCCGACAGTTGCATTCAATAGACCCACATAGTTGCCGATAGGAGGCTGTGTTTGCCGGCAGCAACAGGGATGGTTTATAACTAGCTTATAGTTATCTACAGCTGAACACTCCCTCCGTAAAAAGCTGATGCATGCTGTACAATCACATGTAGGCCCCTACATTAGAAAAACAATTAGATGGATGCTACACAAGAATGCTTAAAATGAGGAAACCAGGGAAACCACCACTCACATACTTTGACATCCTGAAACGTGACACAGGCTTGGAAAACGATTATATTAAGAGAACAATGCAAGATACAAACTGTAGCGGGCCAAATAAAAAAAAAAAACAGAATCCTCAGTATACAAATTTGGCGCTTACAACGCCGGACACGAGAACATCGGGACTAAAAGCTAAAACCAGACTAGAGGTGCCACACGGTGAACCAGGAACTAGTTGGTACAAAGTGTAGCCGATGATGGCGCCACCTTACGAGAATTGTAAGTCGTGGTCAAAATTATATATATATATGTATATATATATATATGTATATATATATATACATATATATATATATATATATATATATATATATATATATATATACACACACACATATATATATATATATATATATATATATATATATATATATATATATATCTATATATCTATATATATATATATGCGCTTCCCTTGTTCCCAGGAGTGAGGGTCAGGCAAAGTATTGTCGAGCCACTCTTTCTGTTCTTTCTTTCCATAGTTTTCTATCAGCCGCCCCATGTCTCCATCTTTCATCGTCTGCGATCTTCTCAAATCCCTACTCACGCAGTCCTCCCATCTCAGCTGTGGCCTTCCCCTTTTCCTGAGTCCTTAATGTTTTTCCACCTTTGCTCTCTTTGCTAGTTTGCCAGCATCCATCTTTACCACGTTGCCTGCCCATCTCATCGTGCTTCTGACCAATCTTCCTGTTAGGTTGCATTACATCCCAACCTCTTTCCCCAGGTCGTTCATCCTTCTTCTGTCCACCTTCTTTGTTCTTGTTATTCGACGTATTCAGTTGTTCTCACAAACTTCAGCTTCGCTTGTTGTTGTTCTGTCAACGCCACTGTCCTCAGACCATACAGGTATGCCGGTGAAACACACGCTCTCAGAACTTTCAGGTTTTTCGAAATGTTTCTTGTATCCGACGTCGCATCTCTACCTCTGAATGCCCATCCTCCGTAACCATTCCTCCAATGTACACAAAGCCATCCACTTGCTTGAGCTCCTTATCATCCTACCTGATATTCAACTACTCTCTCTCTCTCTCTCTTTCTCTCTCTCTCTCTCTCTCTCTCCCTCTCTCTCTCTCTCTCTTTCTCTCTCTGGTGTCCAACCCACATCATTTCCGTCTTCTTCAGGCTCATTCTCAGTCCGTGCTTCTTGAACACCCGCTTCCATTTCTCCAACACTTTCGTTTGCTCTCTGCTATTATGACCAGATCGCCTGCATACATCATCTTCCTGAGAACATCCTTCGTGCTGATCTACTTGCTGATTATTTCCTTCACCGTGATAAAGAGCAAAGGGCTAAGGTCACTTCCTTACCTCAAACCTATGTTAACTGGAAACTCTTCCGATAAACCCAGATCCAACTTCAACTCTTCCGTTTGTTATCTCATACATTGATTTACTCTCTTTCGGATCCTCCCATCCAGGATCATCTCTAGCAGCTTCATGATGTGACTAAGAAGTGTGATGCCTATTAGCCCTGTCCACTACTCCTGGTACTTTACCTTGCCTCATACATGTATTCAGCAGCTTCTTTGTCCAACTGATTCCACAGTCCCCCGCTACCATTACTATCTCCACGCGCACCTCATCGATAACAGGTGCTCTTCCCTTCTTCATCCCTTTCATCCTGGTTTGCATATCCGTATCCGTAATATCAGTTAACTCCACTTTCCCCTCTACATGTGATGGTAATTCCAGATAACCGTCCCACCCTTCACGTCCTTATTATTCTCATCCCTGTCTCAGGCCATTTTGTATATCAATTGTGTTCACCATCCTCATCTACCTTGTTATATACGTCTGCTTCCATATCTCTCCTCGCCTTATCAACAGCTGTCTTTGCATCGTTCTTCTTTCTTCTGCCCATATGTGTGTATCATCCGGTTTATTTCCTCTATCCTTGCTCTTCTCTATTTCTTTCTAGGCTTCCTTTTTTCGCATACTACCTCTGCAACTTCGTTTGTCCACCATCTTTGGTTACTACTCCTTGACACTCCGCCCTTTCCCGATGTTCTTGCACATATCTCCTCTGCAGCTCCAACAAATGCTTCTTTGTACTTTTACCATTCTTTCTTCAAGCCACCTATTTATTAACTGAGCTCGTCACACCTAACCGTCACCTGTCCTTGTATTCAACAGCGACGTCGTCTTTGCACCTCCACCACTTAATAGTCATACGGCCCACGGTCTTAGTTTGTTTCTTCTTCTGCATATGCACAACGAACACTACTGGCTTGTGCTGTGTCGTGGCATGCTCTCCAGCCTCAGCTTTACAATCCTTAATCTTCCATACCTGCTGCTTCCAGACTATCAGCAGATCTAATTCTGCCTTGTGCTGTCCACTCCTGTATGTGATCTTGTGGTTCTCTCGCTTCTGGAAGAAAGAACTGCTAACCAATTTATCGCCACCAGCTCCAACATACCACGACCCTTGCTATTCCATCCATATCTGCCAACAATCCCCTCTTCACCTGGTTCCACTGCTCCAACATGTGCACTAGAGTCTCCCGCAATACACAACATCATATCCAGTTCCACAAATCCCACCATCCTCTCCAAAGCATCTATGACCTCCTCTTTCTCTGCTTCCATCCTTCTGTGACCGTACACAGACATAACACACATCATCTCTTTCCTAATCATCAGCCATGCCATCACTATGCGCTGCTTCCATCTCTCCACTCTGACCACCGTCTTACTGTTCTCTTCTGATACAATGATGCCCACTCCGTTACTTCTTCCTTCTCCTCCTGCGTAGCTTGTACCCTCCCATCATTGTCCTTGCTCTGTCTCCTTCCACTTAGTCTCCTGGATGCATAATACTTCCAGTCGCCTTCTTTCCATCATTTCCACGACCTCAACTCCTTTCCCGCTCATCGTCCCCACGTTCAGACTGCCCAGCCGGACTTCACATCTGGATCGCTGTCGGCCTGAAGATCCCCTTGGTTTTCGCTGTCTTCAAGACAGGTAGACGGCGCGTCGGTTACCATGGATATGGTAGCCATCTCGTTCAACATTATTTGTACCATCATTATATTTGGGACATCCTAGCCACTCAGCAGCGCTGCCCTGACTTACCTGCTGTTGCGGTTTTATGTTAGAGTTTTCCTTTTCCTAGATCACTTGCCTACCAATGAAAAAAGGCAAGTATATATATGTGTGTGTGTGTGTGTGTGTGTGTGTGTGTGTGTGTGTGTGTGTGTATATATATATATTTAAATATAGTATAAATATAATATATATATACATATATATTATATACATATATGAGCGTCATCTTCCTGTATATATATATATATATATATATATATATATATATATATATATATATATATATATATATATATATATATATATATATATATATGCACGCTTGTATTTATGCATGCACGCACGTACGCATACAGGTTATCGTCACATTTCATGTTGTTGATTTCAGGCAGTGAACAGAGTTGGTCTGACTGCATTGGTCACTTCCAGAGCCGTCATTGTCGACGCGTCATCTCCCGCTGCTGGCTACGTCTATGACGTCATAAGTGACACACAAACAATTGATATCGATTATACCGTTAGAGTTTTCTTAACTGCATACACAATTATTATTTTTTATAATTCTAATCTATACACTGTCATTAACCAGTATGGTGGAAATGCTTTTGCGATGTTTTATTAAATACGCTTATCCTGCCGCTAGTTACAATTGTCGGCGTTTTAATGCTATTCCCTTATTCCCTTTCTTCTCTAAGTCGTGTATTTGTTAACAGTTATTTAGCAAGCAACGCTGTGTACATACAAATACTTAATTATTTAGTTTAATGCATTGTTCTTTTTCATTAAAAACATCTGCTACTATGATATATTTCATGCAATGAGTCAATGGCAGTTAATTAAATCATCTATAAGCCAGTCCTCCTATTCAGACTGTCGCAACAAAGATTGGAGCGATTTGGTCCGGATTCCACGATCCACACTCACACATCACTGGCTACAACGTGAACATTGGCAAATGTGCAACATGCGAAGACATCCTCGAGAAATCACACGTCGGAATCACCACCAGTATGTGAAGTGTCAACATAGTTAGGGTCCTACATGTTCTATTTTCTGACAAGTAATGAAGCGTTCATTAGCATCAACTGATACACATGAATTCGTCAAGTCAAAGTTTGGAATGCTAAGAAGTTTACTTGTTTCGTTTCCTCACCTATACCCCTTAGTGTTAGTTTGTTTCTTTTCCTCACCTATACCCCCTAGTGTTAGTTTGTTTCGTTTCCTCACCTATACCCGCTAGTTTTAGTTTGTTTCGTTTCCTCACCTATACCCCCTTGTGTTAGTTTGTTTCGTTTCCTCACATATACCCCATAGTAAGTTTGTTTCGTTTCCTCACCTATACCCCCTAGTTTTAGTTTGTTTCGTTTCCTCACCTATACCCCCTAGTGTTAGTTTGTTTCGTTTCCTCACCTATACCTCCTAGTGTTAGTTTGTTTCGTTTCCTCACCTATACCCCCTAGTGTTAGTTTGTTTCGTTTCCTCACCTATACCCCCTAGTGTTAGTTTGTTTCGTTTCCTCACCTATACCCCATAGTGTTAGTTTGTTTCGTTTCCTCACCTATACCCGCTAGTTTTAGTTTGTTTCCTTTCCTCACCTATACCCCCTAGTGTTAGTTTGTTTCCTTTCCTCACCTATACCCCCTAGTGTTAGTTTGCATATTTTAAACTATTGATATCAATGTGACTATTTGTTTTCATATAACATTAAACGTAATGTCTCGTTTCCGAAACGAAATTAAACGTGAATGCATTTCTGCCAACCAACCACTGCTACTATCGTCTTCCTTAGTCAGGTTCGTTGAAATAACGTTCACTTCCAGACATACTGTTGAGTGACGTAACACTAGAGCGTGGTGTGCGGTACTACACGACAGTGGAGGCGTGTAATGGCGCCGGTCTGTGTGTCACTGTCACCTCTGACGGGATCATCGTTGACACGTCTCCCCCGGTAGCCGGCGTCGTCTACGACGGCATCTCAGCTGAAGACATTGACTACCATAGCTCGAGGTATGTTAAAATTCAAATTTTCGAAGGCATAATTTATATATATCGAACAAATTTAGAGTGTTAACAAATGTCTTGTAATACACAAATGACTGAAACTGTCTCATTATTCAGTAATCGTGGATATAAACATCTCGAGTTGGTCGTCATGCTGGCTTAAAAGTTAATTCGAACCATATTGTACTTCGGCAGTTAGTTAATGGTTTTGTTGGGTGACTTCGTTGTGTGTTAGTGTCGACGAATATGTGTTGCAGGTCTCTCGATTGAGAGCATTTCAAACGGGCTTACGGTCGACAACACATCTGCCGTGACGACGACGCGAATATCTCTCAACAGGGGATTCGGCTCACTGAAGCCAAACACGCAGGTATTAGTTGTTACTATGCACAGACTAGTTGCCCCTATTCCGAAGAATAGTAAGAATGAATGCACGATATCAAAAACATGATTCACTAAGCCCATTTCATCAGAGTTCTCGAAATGGCCTTCCTTGTGAGTCTTTTAACACAGCTATTGTATTGTACACACAGTGATTGTATGTTCTGCTTCACTGATAACCACAGTTCAGAATGCTACTTTCGTAGATCCCGATTTAATTCAGTTACGAATGAACGCTTGATTGGATTAGTCAAAATATGTCGTAGGCGGACATCGGATCGACCGCATAGTAATACTCGTAATAGTGTGTAATACTGCAACAGATATGCTATGTTTTAGTTACTATTTCCAGACTCCAGCTTGGAATATATGTCAATGCAATGTTGATCAGGTATGGAAGTCGTCACTGAGTGTGCAGTGGAAGATGTCAGACAACGACAGTTCCATCGTCGAACAGTTTGTGTCTCTGACGACGAGAGACGCAATACACCATAACGTGCCCACTGTGAAGGTGAGAAGACCAGTCGATCACCACAGTTTCATTTTCTCTCGGTGTAGCATACTTCATTGCAGTTACCCAACAGCTTATGTATTAGGAGTGTAACAAAACGAACAACTACATCTCATATGTATACACTGACAGCTGTTTCATAAGTATTACGACGACACAATTAATTTACTTGAATAACAAATGTAACTTGATCTTCCTTATATTTTGTTAAATAAACACACCTTCTGTAAAACGACTGACATTAGTCTACACGTATACAATATTGCCACAGTAACAATGATGCAATAATGCACTTTACCTATGCCGTGCACAATTTTTTTATTTCTTTATAATGAGCACCGTTTAATATATACCTACTGTAATACACAACTCTGGTACAATTGGATAAAGCAAATACTATGATGCTGTACCCTGCTTCCCAGAGAAGTCATGATGGCTTCGGAATGAACTGGTTTGTCAGGAGGTGAAATGTAAAGCTCCTATTGCTGTCCAAATGACTGGTTACAATGCTATATCAAAATGTACTTTTTACCTTTTACTAACAAACTGTTATTTTTACAAGTCGTATGTCCTCCACTTTCGCAGTTGTACGGCGACGAACAGAAGTATACGTTCAGCAACGTCAGTTTGGCCGACGGAGCAACTTACTACGCCAAGGTGATCGCCTGCAACGGCGCCAGACTCTGTACGACGTCCGTCAGTGAAGGCATCCTGGTAGGACTATGCTTCATATCAAATATACACCGCCACCAGACAGGAACAAGTCGAAATCGTAGTTCTCATTACTCATGAGTATCGAGTTGCAAGCTTTGATGGACCACGATGACACGATGGGCACATTTATAGCTAAAGCACAATATTATATTTCTTATTTACTTAGTATCTTCGCACCCTAGTTAGTGCATAAGGCCACTTAGTAACTTCCGCCATTTCGTACGATCTCCAAATGCGTTATTTGCCATCTTCCAAGAACTCGATCTCAGTTGGTTTCTCCCTACTTCAACAGTCCAATCCCATGTTGATTTTGGCCTTCATCTTTTCCTTTTACCTTCAGGGTCCTAGGTTAGTGTTATGTTCGTGTTGTTAGTCATAAATCTGTCCCACATACAAAACATCTTCTTCACAGCTCTGGTTGTAGTTATTTGCGTAGCTACAGTGTTTCTCTACATGTGCAGGTTGACAACACTCCCCCAGTTGCCGGAGCATTCGCCATAGCGACGGAGCACGCCGCATCGTTGTCACGTCATCGACTTGGCTGGATGACGTACAATGACAAGACGTTACGTCTCGCGTGGCTCGGCTTCTCTGACGCACACTGTGACGTCACGGCCTACTACCTCACAGTCGGCACGACATTCGGCGCGTCAGACCTTCTGGTCAGATAACAAATTCCTTCCGGGTCTTTAATCACTGTAATTGTGTGTGAAATCATGTTTGAGACAAAATCAGAAATGCACATTTCCATTACGAGACAAACGTCTGAACAATAACTATGATTATGCAAACAACTACTGCACATTATATTTATGTTTTGACTTGTAGAGGTAATCCGGACAGTTGAACATGTTCAACTGTTCGAAACCAATCTAAACCATGTGATATTTAAATAGCACAACAAAAGCATCTATTTTATATATTTAATAAAATAACAACACGTATACGTTAAACTACATATTAATTGAGCTCCCATGCTCCATCATTGTCATCTTCTTCTTCTTCTTCTTCAACATAACAATCATCACCAGTGTTACCATTACCAGTATTATTGTTACTAACAATACGCCTTGGTTATGCCCCCTTACAGTCTGGCAGTAAGCCAACTGTGGTACCACAAACCACGGATGACCGCAATACCGTTGACGGATTCGTTCAGAAAGCCGAGGTTTCTGTCACGTCGACAATTCAACAAAATCAGCAGCTTTACATATCAGTATGGGCTGAAAACAAGGTGAATTCTCAAGTGCCATTTACAAAACGCATATTAAAAAGTACAGTTACATTTGCTTACTGTATGTGTCGGTCTAGTTAGAGTAATGTCCATCGTGTGTTAATATGGCGAAACATAATATTTATTACGTTGTTGGCTTTGTAACGAATCGTAGATAAAATGCGAACATAAATGGAAAATTATTTGCTATGTGCACAACTTATTGTCAACAGGAACCGAATGTTGTAGTATGGAACATTTAATAACGTGATCATGCGCAAAACATATTGCATTGTTTTCAACAATAAATCTATAGTATATAACTGCTTGGAACCCAAGTTGGATGATGGAGATCAGTGAAATAGAATAGCAAATAATCAAGAGTAAACTATATAAGTGAAACTAGGTGAATGTCATTGAAGTGCAATGTATACTGCCTAGGTCGGTCTTGTGAGCAGTCGTCTCCACGGCACCTTCACGGCCGTCCCCTCGCAGGCGACGTCCGGCACACTGGCCTTGGTGCGCCGCTGTCAGCCCGTCAGCTGTGAGGGACACTGTACGTGCGCTCCACACGGACATATGACGTGTACGTTAACACAGAGTTGTACGAATGTTACAGGTGGGTAATGTTGTCTGCCGTGTTATGCAAAATAACGTTTTCGTATTCGCACACACACACGCACACGCACACGCACACCCACACCCACAAACACACACACAGCATTTATGTATCAGTGATATAATATCTGACATCATGTTGGCATTGGTTGTGCTAACTTTTGTTATAGATATCCCGATAAATAATTGTTATGAACGGTCAACGTTATTATGCATGATTTTGACATAATGTTCGCAGGAAAACCGGGCTACCAGAGACTAACTCTCTACGGAATCGAGGACTATTCCAACACTCCGGCATCAAACACGAAGAGCATTGATTTTACAAGATCCCAGTGCGCCCTTGCTGCCACCTGGCGGACTGTTGCGTCATCGGGCAGAGCGCCGATTAGATACGAATGGAGTGTCGGAGTTAACGGGGATCAGATTGGAAACGACCTACTCGGTGTGCTCAAGGAGCCGCTGTGGAGAGAAACCAGCCACAACAACATGGCCGTATACACAACGGGAAGCTCCCGGAAGTCTGGTAAGACAAAGCATTAGAATTGGCATTCACAACTGATTACATCTTCCTTTGTCCCGAGCCATAGCTGTCATTTATTCTATCTCTTCGATTTTTACGACTTTCCCTCTCTTAAATGGTTCTTTTAGAAGTGTATTTACGCATTCCACGTTTCTTTCTCCAGTTGGATCCCACGTACCCTAAGGTGCTTAGGATTCTTATTAATACATATGCCTACGTTTGTCATTGGTTTTGCTAACCACTAAGATGGGAAATCTTATGTCGAGGTACTTACTTAGCATTGTTGGTATTTACATATTAAATATGCAGTGTCAGGTATAAGTCATCCGTGGTGTACACTACACGTTAAATATACATTTGACGTTATGAAATATATTAGGGCATCTATCTATTGTTTGTCACTGTAATTTTTTCACCGCAGACGTCATTCTCGAGTCTCATACAAATTACACGGTGTACGTGCGTGTGTGGTACGATGCTAACTCGTACGCAGTATACGTGACAAACGGCGTCGAGACGGATTCCAGTCCGCCTGAGCTGTCACGTGCCTCCAAGGTGACGGATCTACGGAGTGCTACGTCAAACAGCGACGTCGACTTCATCACGTCAAAGATAAATGTTACGTTATCCTGGCGCGGTGTCTTCCGTGACTCACACGCCAATATTCAACGCTACGTGGTCTCAGTCAGCAAACTCATCGGGGGTCGGGATGTTGCCGAGAAGCAGGTAGCGCCAACGGTAACGCATACTTCACTGTCACGGCTAAACTTGGACGCTACCAATACATACTACGGCACCGTGGTAGCTTACAACGAAGCCGGCCTGTTCAGATCAGCCTACTCGGATGGGTTCAAGGGAATTACCGAGGTGTTGATAAGGAAGAACTAAGTTGTGATATCTTAATCATATAATTCCCAAATTCCTTAATCCATCTCTCTTTAAATTCCTCCATATTTTATATAAAACTGGATGTGTACTTTTTTGCAGGTGGACATCACAGCGCCTGTGACCGGCAGTGTTTGGGACGGCCGAGGTCTCGCTGACCAAGACTACAGCAGCGACAACCAGACAGTGTCGGCGTGGTGGCGAGGCTTCAGTGATGACGAGTCGTACATTGACCACTACGAGTGGTGCGTTGGCACAGAACCCGGTAGAGAGGACGTGGTCACGTGTCGACATGTTGGCTTGCACATGCGCAGTACAGTTCAGCTGTCTTCGGCGCAGCCATCAGGTTTGTTGGAGTTTCTATGTACACATTAAATATTGTTGTAGTGTTTTATACCATTGTGTATTTTATTAAACACCAATTTTACCATAACAATAGTGTTTACCTCTGTAATAATGTCATGTAAGATATTATGTGCCAATAGTGATAACATTTCTATGCAAAATAATGTATATATGTATAACATACCTTTATTTATTGACTTACACGATTAAACTGATTGCAGGAAGCCGACTGTATTCCACGGTGTACGCATACAATGCTGCAGGACTCAAGTCTGAAGGCGTAACGTCTGATGGATATATCATTGATTCGACGCCGCCATTTTCTCTTCATAAGTTCCAGCTGGGATCGAACAAACTGAAGAACCCATCCTTTGAAGAGGGCGTAGGCAGTGGGGATGGGGTTCCCAAGGAGTGGAAGGGGCATGGGGAATTCCTCCTCACAACATACAGTGGTAATATCAAAGCACAAGACGGCCACACATACATTGATATCGTCAGTGGTTATATTGAACAGACGTTAGCAACTGTGAAGACGAAAAGGTATCGCGTGACGTTCCACGTGCGCTCTCCGGACACAGTCCGTTTTCATTCGCAGCA
This sequence comes from Lamellibrachia columna, assembly GCA_963662155.1. Lineage (NCBI taxonomy): Eukaryota > Metazoa > Annelida > Polychaeta > Sabellida > Siboglinidae > Lamellibrachia > Lamellibrachia columna. Next base: position 29,635,432 of record OY759269.1, read on the forward strand.
ACTCGGCTTTGTACAACTCCCAGGCTTCCACGCGGCATTCATTGTCGAGCCGACGGCAGCAACATCTGGTGAAGCGTGGCAGAAACACGTGTATTACTTTACTGCCAGTAACTCGACGTCCACCGTTAGGATCGGTGCTGTCGGTCATAAAACTGGTTTTCTGCTGGACAATGTCAGCATAAAAGAGGTCAATGCTGGCAGACGTAATCCATCCACTGACCCGAGAGACCCGGCCAACTCGCACGTCCTACCTATGCACGTCCATCTGAACTCGAGGGGCCGCTACACAGCCCTGACGGCGGCCTGGGACATCGAGGACCCGGAGAGCCCGGTGACCAACTACTACTGGGCCATCGGAACCGTGCGAGGTGCGTATTCCTCTACCATCTTATTCAATGAGGCACAAAGGCCATGGAAATGTAGAGATATAATGACAAAGTGCAACTTGTTTTAATTGAAGGAATTTACCAATTCTTTCATGCTTATTTATTTCAGCTTTCCGTTGTGTTCCTATGTATACATGCGTGCTTGTGTATGCGTACTGGCATTGCGTGGGAAACCCTACTAAAGTAAAATCGTCAATTGAATGTGTAACAAAAAGGGCGCGAAACGTTTCTTCAAAAACATATTATGGCATTTGCCTGCATATTTTTGTTTAGCAGAAATACAAATACACGTTGAACTTTATTCAAGAAAATGTTCATCAAAATGAATTTCGTTTGAAACAAGTTAATGACCACTGATTTGTTGTCAGATTACAAATAAAAATAACGATTTAAATTGCATAATTTTAGTTCAAAGAATCGAATTTAGAATAATAATTGGATACTTAAATAACAAGTCAATTGAAAAACGTCATTGTACACAGTGAACTATTTACCTGGCTCACATGTAGTTCACATCGTTAATGTTTCTGTAACTATTATAGGCGGCGTACAGCTGCATAACTTCCGGTCTGTCGGTCTGCTGTCTCACGCACGCGCAGATGCTCTGCTGCTGCAGCATGGGACAGAGGTTCACGTGACCGTGGTGGCTGAAAACGCGGCTGGACTGAGGACAGCCATCTACTCCGACGCGTTGACGGTTGATCTCACTCCGCCTGAGCTCTGCTGTCTTATCGTGAGTTGTAGTGTTGCCATTATTGTGAAGATGTAGCTAAACTTGACACGATGGCCACACAAAGCGATATGTTCTTCCATATGGTAAATGGAAAAAAACACAAGCATTCAAACGGTTGATGAAGTCCTATATTCGTAATAACTCAATATGCTTGCACAGTCAACAAGTCATTATATGTATTTATTAATTTACTTAAAACGTTGGTACAGTGTAATTTACAAATGTTATTTACACTGTTTTTTACAACAAACGTTTTCTTAACATTTTACCGGATGTTCTTGTTTAGGTTTGGAACCGGGTGTGTTTATTACAATGAAAGTGTTATTCCGCTATCGATTGTCAGTTTTCACAGCTAACCAATATACTATTTACACCGATGTGGCTAATGGAATGTCGCGGTAGGCTGGTCGAAGCTATTAAAATTATAAAATAAATAAACAACCTTTGATTCTATCTGAACGAAATCTTACAATAGTATATTTCTGCGTACACCAGAAGAGCATAACGTGAATATGGTTGTTGATTGAATTCAGGATGGTGGTAGCGGAATAGACACATCATACCAGACTTCAAGGGATCTAAATATCACGTGGTCTGTGAACGATCCAGAAAGCGACATTAAATATTGCGAATTGGCATTAGGTAATGACTTCACTTACTGTTGATGTATTGCTTCAAATGCTTCAAATTGCTATTATTTTGAACATATACATCTGAAATGTGTGCAGTGGTGATACGAACACGCCATCTTCATTACTATAACGTAGTTTGCGACTTTGTATGCATGTATATATGTATGTATGAATGTATGTATGTATGTATGTATGTATGTATGTATGTATGTATGTATGTATGTATTTATGAATGCATGTATGTATGTATGCATGCATGTATGTATGTATGTATGTATGTATGTATGTATGTATGTATGTACGTACGTATGCACGTATGTATGTACGTATGTTTATTTGTCTGTTCCCTCGTATCTCCGTCAGTTTCTCATGTTTGAGGCTGACATTGTGTAGGAGTGCTCGTGGGTCCATGATGGTGGTTTGTACACTAAGATATATTCGAAATTCTCCAAGGTGGGGTATTATATCAAAGTAACCAAAGTGTACGTTTGACGTAAATAACGTATAAACTCAGAACAATAGCTGTATATATAACAAGGTAATGTTTGACTATGTATGAATGCATGCTCCTTCGCATCTCCGTCAGCTTTTAGTCTATAAAACAAGGTAATGTGTGACTCTATATGGATGCATGCTCCCGCGCATCTCCGTCAGCTTCTAGTCTATATAACAAGGTAATGTGTGACTCTGTATGAATGCATGCTCCCGCGCATCTCCGTCAGCTTCTAGTCTATATAACAAGGCAATGTGTGACTCTGTATGGATGCATGCTCTGTCGCATCTCCGTCAGCTTCTAGTCTATATAACAAGGTAATGTGTGACTCTGTATGGATGCATGCTCTGTCGCATCTCCGTCAGCTTCTAGTCTATATAATAAGGTAATGTGTGACTCTGTATGAATGCATGCTCCCTCGCAACTCTGTCAGCTTCGCGTATATGAGGCTGACATGTTTAATGCGTACACTGGGGTCAGTTTGAAGTAAATTACGTAACTCAGAACAATAGTGACGTGGAAATGTTAGCAACACTACGCGTGTTTCAACCACTGTTACATGGCTTATTTCAAACACCTACCGAACCCTTCACGAAACCGGTAGTTGGACGTGGTTTTTGTGGCGCGAAGATGTTGGCATTGTATTATCAAAACTTGACTGGGTATTGCAAGTCATAAGCTCTTGGCTTTTCTCCCGTGCAACGCCGAGCAACTGGGCTAGTTTGTCCGTATTTATAGGCCACCACGTATGTGGTGTGTCCTTAACACAGTAATGTTACACATAGTGAATACATTGAAATATATAACCTGGAATAGGTGCTTTATACAACATTGTATAATCGCGTATAATTCATGATTTTCCACCCGCAGTTTAAATTTTTACCATATACTAAATTTATATTTTTATGTACCTTTGTGTCTGAACTTAGTAGATATTTAATTACATGTATACCTTTTGTATTTATTTTATTTCACATTCGAAGTTAGCATGTTATATTTTATATACGTTCTGCGTTGTTATCACGACAGGAAAGAGCCCTGGTTCGCAGGAAGTGCAGCCGTTCACGAGGACGACTTCCCTGTCGACAGCGGCTGTGACACTGACCGCCTCCGTCAGCCACGGCGAGACCGTCTTTAGTGTCATCCACTGTTTCAACTACGCCGGCCTCCAATCAACGCTCGTCTCCAGCGGGGTTATCATGGTGACCGAACCACCTGACGTCTCCATGGCAACGTTGAATATCATCACTAGTTCTGCGTCGTACTATCCGGCACGTGACAATCACCAGTCGGACAAACAGCGCCTGTTCTTTGGCTGGGAGGGAGTCCGGGACAAGTCTGGGATAGCAAGCTACGAGGTGGGTTTAACCGTAATTTGATCCAGGTTTCGATGTGCATCATGCAGATCGATAATTAGTTAATTAATCATAAAATTAGAATAATTACGAATTAAATATAATTATTGCAATATTTTAACGCCAGGTGACTTAAAACCAAGAACTACGTGTTGGTGTTGCACAGTTTCTTTTAATAACATCCCGTATTCATAATTTTTATTATTAGAGATATTGCCAATGTTGTAGGTGCGTCTTCAGGGGACGAATGCCGTGCCAGTTTTACCGTGGAAGACCATGGCTTCTGCCAACCAACTGTTTGCTGAACTGCGAGATCTCAGTCTGGAATCATACGCCACCTACACATTGATGCTACGAGTGCACAACTACGCTGACATGACAAGTGACCTTATCACCAATACTTTCACCATTGAAACAGAACCACCGCGCGTCACCGGTAGGTTAAAACCTTTAAACAATTAGTTCACCAGATGCTGATGAACTACGTACTAACATGGTTAGTTTATATTTTTTTACAGATGACATTGTGTGTAAAAACATAAATTCAGCATCCTATACGTTAATAATAGCCAATGGCTGGTATTCAAACATTACTGTTTAAGACGTACTATATATATATATATATATATATATATATATATATATATATATATATAGTTCAGCTTTTGTCAAACGCAAAACACAAATATTCGCCAAGGTCAGTATATGCATACAATGATTGCTATCTTGGCACGATTTGGCATCATGGTTAATGACATAAATATAAAATCACAGAACGGATTTCCAGTTCACTATCCCCACGATAAACGATTGAATATGTTGGTTTGCTAGAATCAACATTAAACGTTCAGTTTTCAGACTAAATCTTACATTGTAGATGCCTCACTAAAGAGTCAATGGCCACACGAATGGATTCTGAACCTAGACTGGACTGGGGTGTTCTTTAGCAATTCATCACTTGTGTACGACATCAGCATAGGTATGAAACATTTGCATAAGCAACAATTGTTTGAATTGAAGAGTGCGTGATGGAAGTACATACATATTAGGATACTAAACGGTGTATAACAGTGAAACACTTAATATTAACAAGTCATTGGACAAGACGTACTCACTGTTGTGGAGTAAAAATAATTGGTTCATACGTGTATTTAAATAGCGTGCGTGAACGTACATAAGATAAGTTATATATCCCAACAAAAAACGTTTCATGTGTTTGTGTAAACTTCTACATTATTTTATAGCATGCATCGTGAATCATTACAATACATGAATATATGTGTTGTATTAATTAACATTATGCCTGTATGCCATACACGTACCCTTAATTTTCCATAATCAATGACCAAAACAACACAAAATAAGTCAGTTGCTCTTATTGTCAAACTTAATACGAAATTGTGCGCGCAATTTCAGGTACGATAATGGGCGGGATTGGTGTACAAAGAGCGATGGAAACTGACCAGCCGATGATGAGGATCACGGGAGTAGACCACACTAAGGAACATCACGTGACGTTGACCGCTGTCAACAAAGCCGGACTGTATACAACAAGAACTTATGTTGTCGCCTACTCACAGCCGTCAACCACCCTGTGATGCCAACACACCGTGATTTCATTAAATGCAGTTTCACGCATTGGAAATCAATAACGTTATTGTACGGTGAACGTGTCAATGGAAACAATGTTTCGGTGAACGTGTGACTTAAAAAAAACATTTCTGGTAAACGCATGAATGGAAATTATGTTCTGATTAATGTGTGAATGGAAACAATGTTCTGATTAATGTGTGAATGAAAACAACGTTCTGATTAATGTGTGAATGGAAGCAATGTTCTTATTAATATGGTAATGGAAACAATGATCTGGTTAATGTGTGAACGGAAGCGATGCTTTGATTAATGTGTGAATGGATTTCTGGTAAACGCATGAATGGAAACAATGTTGCGGTGAACTTGCGAATGGAAACAATGTTCGAATTAATGTGTGAATGGAAATTATATTCTGATTAATGTGTGAATGAAAACAATGTTCTGATTAATGTGTGAATGAAAACAACGTTATGATTAATGTGTGAATGGAAGCTATGCTCTAATTAATGTGTGAATGGAAGCAATATTCTTATTAAGATGGAAATGGAAACAATGGTCTGTTAAAATGGCGAATGGAAACGTTCTGGTTGAACGAATCCCTGTGAAGGTTCTAGTTTTCTAGTTATATTTAGTTGTAAGGCTTCATTATTTGAGATTAATATTAATATATTTGCGATATACAACGATATCAAGGAAGTGATCAACGACGAATCAATCATGATAACGACAAAACAAACGGTAGAGTCTATAACGGATGGTCGATCACACATGCAGATCAGAACTCGAACATACAAGAGTATGCGAGATTGTGGTTCAACATTTCTTTAGACACAGCATAGAACATTTAATACGATCGCTTCACACAGTACGCCGCTTGATCTGAATACATTTTTGTGGAATGTCACATGCCCGGCGTGCAGTCACTATGCCATGTTGTTGCTTTGTGTGTTATCTTGAAGCGGCTAAATCAACACAGATGAATAAACTGGCCTACTTGTTGATGACTTATTTCGTCGCCTGCTGCTTGCTAGATTACGTGACGTCATAACAATTGTAGTTTCTTTGTTCCATTTGGTTTGCAAGTTGCTAGCAATACTTTTGTTAGGCCACTGGTTTCATATATAAACGTGTTTTCTCAAATTGCCTGACTTTATCTTGGACCTGAAGTGATTTATAATCGGCTCATCCTTGTCTCTTTCTTCATGGAGGGGTGAGGTTAATTTATGTATCCGCTCCAGCTTATTCTCCTTTCCACTTCTCATAATCAACCGCCTCTCCTTCCACTCGTCACCCCCTCTGCCTTTCTCTCTTTTTACGCAGTCATGCGGTCCTCCCACATTGCTAAAGGGAATAGTTATTACTATGATGTACAAATACTTGATCATATGATTTTCATTTAATTCATTTACACGAAATTATTGAAAATTAAACGAACATATTGTTGGTTATTGCTGCATTTCAGATAATAATGTGTGTGTGTGTGTATATATATATATATATATATATATATATATATATATATATATATATATATATATATATACATATATATTGTGTGTATGTGCGTGCGTGCGTGCGTGCGTGTGTGCGTGCGAAAGTACGTGCGTGCGTGCGGGTGTATCCGAAAATTCATATGTATTCGAGTATACGTATATATCCGAGTATTCATATTGTTAACTGACTGTCTTCAGCTGAATAAATCAAATCAGTGAGTGAAAGCGAAAGGATCTTCTCCTTTCGCGCGTCGTTCGCAATGGCGCAACATTGGCTCCCCAGCAGCGGCGCCTCTAACCATTTCACCACTGCTACAAGTTACCTTTGGTGTGCACATTCTGCACATCTTTATTTCATTTGGTAAACTCCTAATTTTGTTCAAGATATCTCTCAGTTTAACTTACATGCGATTGTGGATAGTGTCAGTATTGACAAAATGTGTAGAAACACAGTAACTTTCGTTTTTGTTTGAAACTATGCTACATAAATCAATTGCGTGCTGCAATGACTTAGTGAGTTGCAAAGATCAATGATGTAGCTCAGCCAACCACTTTTTTAATGTCATGTTGAACGCTCTTGATACGGACGGAACTTGTTATTTGCGTCATGGCCCGACCATCGCGCACAAAATGACACGAGCGATGACAAAGTCAAACCCCCCTCCCACCGCCCCCCCCCCCACCCGACTCCACTGTTGGTGTATATATGCTCTCTATACCGTAAAAACAAACTATAGGTTTTTGAAACGAAGATGAAGTTCTCTTCCTTGAGACATCCGCTGGAGGCAAGTCTGGTTTCCTGGAGAGCCGCGATGCTGACATCGAGTCTGGTTAGCTCCCTATCGATAATAGCTGTTTTCCTGCTGTCATTGACAAGTTGCAGGTCATCTGAGATACCGAGACACATGGTCCGTACATTCCAGCTTGCGAAGCGAAGTGCTGGGTACTTCTTAGTGTTTCGTTGTTTGCCTGGTGCAGTGTTACCATCTGCTTGTTGTGCCTAAACACTAAGCTCCAAGCTCCCATTGAAGCAGGCAGATGTTGGCGAGTCAGCACCTTATTGGCTGGGGGCTGCCCAGCTTAGGCAGGCGGTAGCTGACCAGTGAGACACGATGATCTCTCCCACCGTCAGAGACAACCCGTAGCGCCCGTACTTTACGCCAATCTAGTTGGGCTTATCACTCGTAACTGCTGTCTCCCGTGTTAGTTCCACACTGTGAAGTGAGGCTGGAGTAGCCTCCCCAGGGCGCAAGCCTGGGCAAGAATGTACGAGATCCTGGGTTGCCCAGTCATCAGGATCCCTCTCTCGGCCGTACCGGTTGGATCCAAAGGAATGCGAAGCATGACGTTTGGCACCAGCTTGGCTGCAGGAGCTGCTGGAAAAGTGACAACGTGATCACCAGACCGTCTTCGGGGCTCCACTCCGGATTTGTGTAGGATTTACTCCCCTAGCCTTCCCCATGAGAGGGTATAGCCGCAAGGCAGCGGAGGTTTGAAATAAGAGTTTACCTTCTCCTAGACGGGCGACCAGTCAAGGTTAACGAGCCCCAACTGCCAGATAATCGTCTTTGCCCCTTCTCCTGTTAGTAAAAACAGTTCTGCCGCAAGAAGGCCATGATCAGGACTGGACTCTCAGAGGCTTTACGAGGCGCACGCCGTTGGGGCATTTTATAAGTAGTGAGAGCTTATCCTCACACACCCACCCCGGCTTAACAGTCTTGGAACCACACTAAGTAGACGCATTTCAGAAACTGCATGAGTCTCTGTCTGTACTTCTGCTTGAAGATAGATGTCAGTTAGGTCAGGGCATTGATCAAGTCGTGGCCGTAGAATTTTGCTCATGCCTGGCAGGCCTCTGCGTCGGAAACTGCCAGCAATCCTGAAGGAATGGTTTGCACCACTCTGTCAAAGTCATCCTGGCTTAGCCGTGGCAGCCAAACCCCACTGCTAACCTCACTGGGTTCCTGTTGCATTGCGGCATCTGATGGTTTGTGGTAACAGTGGCCGGCCTTGAAGCCGCCAACCTTCATCTTAATTCCACCAGCAGGTGGACACTTCTCCTTACTCTTTCTACTACAACAACAACTACTACTACTACTACTACTACTACTACTACTACTACTACTACTACTACTACTACTACTACTACTACTACTACTACTACTACTACTATCATGTGTTGTCTCCTCCATTGTAAAATCCCAGGTACATCCAAGTAAAATTACTAATGAAAGTGACAAAACCGTTATCTGAATGCAAATACGTTTAATCCGCCTGAGAATCCAGATGACAGTGACAGGAGACCAGTATATTAGGGGGGGGGGTGGGGACATATTCACACTAGTGCAGCCTCCATCTGATAAGTTACATCAAACCAGAGCAAGTCACATTATAATATAATTACGTAGCAGTCAACTTTTGTTTATTTGAGTTAATTAGACAAAGTCATCTTTACTCAAGTCCATGTGAAGGACACACATCTATTGGGAGTTGAGAAAACCCTGGACAGGCCCAGCTGTTATCTGATATGGCCTAGTGAGCTGACCTAACTGGTCCACAGGGAAGGTGAGTTGTTTCTGAGGACTCCACTAAGTAGGTTATGTAATGTTATGCAATTCGACAAGTTGAAACGTCTGACGTTTCAGTAATCCACACTTGAATGTGATATTTGGGTCTGTTTACATAGGTGTATTGTAGCACCAGGTAAAATATTATTATAATGTTCAGTATGGAATAACAACTGGCTGTATAGAATTTGATTACAGAACACATGCTGGACTATTCCGAAAATTATGTTACATGTTCATTCGAGCAAGTTGATAAAGTGAGTGTATTCGAGTGTCGTACTGGATTACAGACTGTCTCAAGCTGAAGTAGCTCATATGTGTGTGTTCTGCTCAGCACAGGTGGTGGTTCCTTGTGCATGTAAGCAACTCCAACAACTACGTAGGACATAGATTTTTACATGAATGCATGATTTTTATTTACCTTTATTAACAGGCTAATTTAATTTTTTTTCTGCACAATTACTTTTTTTATTTGGGGTAAGACCACTACTGGCCTTCCTGGTTACTGTTTCATACGAATGTAGGGCACGTGAAATTGTGAAATGGGAACTAAATAAATTAATTTTATGTGATATGAGTGCCTTTGAGCAGGAATATTCACAGGTTTGTTTACAGAAGCTATTGGCTGTGAAATAGTGCATTTGTTTTCGAGAGTTTAACTGGCGGAGGGATTAATGGGAATTTGTGTCCGCTATGGGCCACGTGGGCGCATGAATACATGGCAATTTTTTTCAATATTGACAGGCATCACACGTGGGGGCATTTAAAAAGAGCTGGAGGTATGTGATTTTGATAAAAGTTGGTGAGCATGTAAATGAGATGATGGCAGTTGCTGTAAATTATTTTCAGAATTTTTTTATGGTAAGATTTTCTTATAATCAGACAAAACGTTAACATGGCCACCAATGCAATTCTCTACGGTGGTCTGACCCCCAGAGCGCGCCGGGATGGCCGCCTCCACAGTGCGCACCAGAGGGCGCCAATATAGGCGCCAGAAAAATCCCAGATGGCCAACTCAACGATGCGCTCCAGAGCGCGCCAAGATGGACGCCTCCACGGTGTTCGCTTTCTTAGGAGAAATGCAGGTCAAATTATAATATAACTACTCAGTCAGTATGGGGCGGTTATATTGGGTAATAAATGAAATGTGTGCGGTATTAAGTGAAGTTTAGTGAAATGTTTTTCAACTATCCCATAGACGGGCGTTACTTGTGCAATGTGGTACATAAGGCACTCACCAGATTACCCTTAGTTCTAAGGTCATCCGGCAAATTATCATATAATTCGCCAGGTGGCGTAGTTCTATGGTTTTCCAACTGGTGGCGCCACCGATAATGTCGACATGCCGAAAGTTACGTGATACAGTCACGCAATCCCCCTTAGCCAATCATTCCCATGAAATACTTTTCATTACGCGTCGGACAAGCGACGACTGGGCCACTACCAATTAAAGTTAAGTTCCCGTAAGCCAGCCTCCAAAATCCCAGGGACGGCCGCTATTGTTTAACACAGCAACAGAACGTTCAACCTTTCAACAGGGTCATCTGTCAGGGGCACTGATGTAGTCATAACCACTGGCGGCAAGGACGATTCCCATTGGTTTCAAGGTTAAACTCATACTGGCAGTGCGGAATGTCATACGGACAAAACTTGATGTTTTTCTTCAATTATTTTGGTCAGTATATTACATATAAAATTCATGCGGACAGAGCGTGGAAATTATGCATGGACCCAGTTTTATTTAAACTTAGATTATATTGACAGCGACCCACTGAAAAAGATAAATCATGCGAACTAATATTACAGTGTAGAATCTCGATAATGACGCTGATTGGTTGGTGGTGCTTCAGGGCAACGCCGACACTAAACGAAACTACACCTTCGAAACTAGACTCGCTACTCGCCGAGTTCACGAAGGCGAGCGAGAGTCGAATAAGCGAGAAAATGTTAAAGCTCATGATGAGTGTAACACAACGGATGTATTGAACGTGTTTTAATGCATACCGAAGTGGTGAATAAGAACATACAAGAGTGCGCGTTACAGAGTCGCGGTAAAGCCATAATGGCCTCGCTGTGTCGACTGACAAGTCACGGCAGGTCTCGTTACCTAAAGGGAGACTACACCATTTCCCTCCTCTCTTTTTTAGTCTGAAAACCCTTGGAGGACTTAGAGTCGAAGTTTGCTAGGAGGTACTCGTTGACGCTTACTACGTCGCGGTTCGTTGCGACACGACGACGGGATGTCGTCTCTTTCAGTATGACCTGTGTCGCTACCTTCAGGTTCAACATTGTTGTCGACACGAAGATAGTTCTCCCCAAACTGCGCAGTGTCTGGCTTCATGAGGCGGCGGTTGCGCCAATACACACGACCACTTGGCGATTTCACATGATAGTCGCGATGTCGGCCAATCCCAATAATCACGCCTTCTCTATCCCACTTTTTAGTTATGGGATTTTGCAATCTGACTTGTGTACCAATACGTAGTTGCGGTAGAGGACGAGACTGCCTGTTGTAGCGTTCTTCGTTTCGAGCTTGTGCTTGTCTACAGCTAGTGTCCTGCTCATCCGCCGTTTTTTGCCACTTGCTTGCAAAGGATTGCCGGTGTCCAGGAACTACTGATCGCAATGGATGTCCGAAGAGAATTTGTGCAGGGGAAATACCTCCTGCACGAGGAGTGTTGCGATATTCTAGGAGTCCTCGCTGGAAATTCTCGTCGTCTAGATCTCCTTTCACGGTTGTTGTTGCAATGAGTTTTCTCTTTGCTTTTACAGCTGCTTCAGCATGTCCGTTGGATTGGTGGTAATGTGGTGTGGATGGTGCAGCATGTCCGTTAGATTGGTGGTAATGTGGTGTGGATGGTGCAGCATGTCCGTTAGATTGGTGGTAATGTGTTGTGGATGGTGCAGCATGTCCGTTAGATTGGTGGTAATGTGGTGTGGATGGAGCAGCACTAACACCCCAGCGTTTCACTGGTTAAACTCACGAGAAGCGAATTGAGGACCGCCATCATATCTAAATCGCACCGGAACTCCGAGCTCCACAAATGCTCGTCGACATGCATAGATGGTGTGGCGAGATGTAGTTGTCCCCTTTGGGAAATGAAAGACTACAGGCCACCCTGAAAGTCGATCCACATATACGAGAAAATCTCGTCCTGCGTAGTGGAAGAAGTCTGCTGATACATCTTCAAACACTCTCTTTGGTAGAGGTTCAGATCGCAGCGGCTCGCGTTGCTGAGAGGGTCGGTGTTCTTGGCACTTATTGCAACTTGCCACTGTCGTAGCGATGTCATTACTAATGCCGGGCCAATAAACTTTTGCCTCGCCCGGCGTTTCGTTCTATCAGTTCCTTGGTGAGAGTCGTCGAGCTGACTTGGGCACGATAATGCGAGGTCCATATAGGATTATCCCATCATCTACAGACAGCTTGTTTCTGATGTTCCAAAATGGTGTGACACTAGTGTCAGCTCTGTCTCTTGAAGACGGGAAGCCATTCTGGACGTTGTCGATTAGAGCCCTGTATTTGTCATCATACAGGGCGACTGTTCGAAGTCGATCTAGTATCGGGTCACACAGATGCTCTTGCTGATCTTCTTGACCGTCTTCGTGTACCATTCTGGACGAACTTATGGTGACCGCGTGAACATGGTGCTCGACTTCTTCTTCTGCTTCCTGATCATCCCGTGATGGATCAGAAACAGGTGCACGTGACAGAGCATCCGGGATACAATGATCTTTGCCCTTTGTCCAGCGAGTCGTAAACGAGAAGAGTGACGTCTTTTCTTTGAGACGTTGTCACGCGTATTGTCAATATCGTCAAGGCGATGGCGATCAAGAATTGTCACAAGTGGTTTGTGATCGACGAGCAACTCGAAATGTAGCAATCCGAGTAGTTGAATACGGCACTTCTTCATTGCCCTAGTGGCTGCCAGTAGCTCTAATCCCACCATGGCATAGCGACGTTCCGTGTCTGTGAGAAAGCGTGATACGCACTAGATGAGTCGCCATTTATCCGCATGTTGTTGCAAGATAGCATAGCCAAGACCTTTGCGTCGTGATGCGTCTGTGTGTAGCGCCGTTGGCTTTGATGGATCGAAGTGCGCTAGTGTAGGCGCAGATACAAGCGCTTTCTTGGTAACTTGAAAGGCTGTGGTGTGTGTTTCAGTCCATCGGAACTCGTTCTTGCTCTTCAGTAGCTCACGCAATGGATCAGCGGTTGTACTGACCTCCGTCGTGAAGTTACCAAGCTGATTGATAAGACCCATAACAGATCGTAGTTCTGTCAAGCAGGTTGGTGTAGGAAATTCGGCAATTGCTTTCAACTTCTCCGGATCAGTGTTGACGCCTTCTGCGTTGATCTTGAAGCCAACGTAATTTACCTCATTCTCCGCGAACTTGCGGGGTTCAGTGTAATGACGTTCTCTCTACAACGGAGCAACAGTGAGCGAACTCTTTCGACGTGCTGCTCAAAGTTTTCGTCGTGCACAATGACATCATCCATGACTTTTTCGACGTTGCTTAAGCCGGCGATGGCTATGTCGCCGCGTCTGCAATATTCATCACCGGTTGAGGACAGTCCCATGGGGCTTCTCAAGAAGAGATAGCGTCCCCAAGGAGTTAAGAAAGTCGTGCGTTCTTGACATTCAGGCGCGAGGGGTATCTGCCAATACCCTTGTTTTGCGTCAAGTGTCGTGAAGTATTTTGACCCAGGTTTGATGTTGGAGACAGCCTCTTTCGATGTCTTCATAGGATGAATGTGAGGTCCACACAAAGACGTATGCCCCCTCGTGGTTTTGGCACTATCACAAGTGGATGACACCATCTGGTGGGAACGTCTCCCAATGGCTTGACAATGCCTTGTCTTGTCATTTGGTCGAGATTTGCTTTGACTTCATCAGGCCATGCAAAAGGGATGGAGCGAGTGGTGGATATTGCAAAAAGTCTCAACGTTTTCGTTCAAATGGATTTGCATTGGTTTACCCGACATTGTCTTCAGTTGATCGTTTGTGTCGAACACGTCTTTGAATTCCTCAAGTAAGTCATAACGCTTGCGTGTTCGCCCGCCGGATGTCTCGTTTTCTGTAGCATCCTTTCCTGGCGATTTTGTTACACTTGATCGTGTTATGGCACGGGTTGGTTTGGGGTAATAATTCGGCACGATTCCCAACTCTTGGCAAACATACCAAGCCAGCAGAAGTCCTTTTTGCTCTTTGCAAATAATAATCGTCTCTTTCATAGACTTGTCCGCTGCATGAATGTGAAGGTCTACTGTGCCAACGAATTCGAAAGATGTACAATTAGCAGCAATAATTGTGTCCTCAGGAGGGCGACATGTGTTTCCAATGTCTAATCCTATTTGTTTTAGGATATCAAGCCCTGCAACAGTGGCTTCGGCTCCTGTATCTGGTGTTGCCTGTGCTGTTGTGATGAAGCTGTCATCAGCATTATGGTGAAGATTTACCTTGATGCGTGGAGTACGACGGTGTTTTTTCTTTCCCAGAATGTCCAGCACGGAAATCTGACTCTTTGTGGTCGACAGATTTTTGTTTTGACGGCAACACGTAGCCCAATGACCCATTTTTTTGCAGATTGAACACTCACTGCGTCGTGCAGGACATTCATCGCGCGTTTTATGAGCCGATTTGCCACAATAACCACATCTGTGGTTGTGTTTTGAAGTGGTGGTATTTCTAGTTTTACCACGTTGTCATGTTTTCTTGCCAACTTTGTCTATTTTCGTGTGGCCTTGGTCATTGTTCGCAAGTGTAGCTTCATCATTCCTTGCTGATTCAACACTCCTGCAGACATCAACTGTTGTCTGCAGAGAATGGGAGGCGTGTATGTTAACAACTTTCGTCTTGTTTCTGGATCACGAATTCCCGACATAATTCGCGTGGTAAGACGATCGTCTATGCAATGAAATAAAATAAAATTGGTCGAATGGCTCGCCTTCCTCTTGCTTCCGTTCTTCTAGTGCAACCCTGTTCAGTGTAACATTTCGTTTGCCTCGAACTTTTTCTTGGATTCGGTCTAAAATCGCAGTGACGGTGATATCGTCATCATTGTCTATACCGATGGCCAATTGCAACGTAGCACGCATTTCAATAGAGAGACTGGTGCGCAACATGGCTCTCTGTTGGCGTGCTGGGAGACGGTCGAGCTGTTCTAGCTCTACGAAATCCTCCCATAATCGCCTCCATGCTGCTAGTTCTCGTAATGTTATGTCTGCTACCATTGGCTCAGGCGGTCTAGTTTTAGCGTGTGCGCCGGTATAAGTGTGTTGGACGTTGGTCTCGGTGCTTTGAGTCTGTGAATCATTATACTCGTCATTGGCGCCGTTGCTGCGTTCATGCGGTGGTGAATTGTTGCGGACACGTCTGTCAAGGGTCTCGCAGAGGAGACGCATTGACAGTTCATGTCTTTCATCGCGTGCGCGCTCCCGTTTCTGTTCCAGCTGTTCGCCTTTATACTCGCGTTCTTCTTGCTTTGACAAGAAAGTGATAAGCCAGTCTGGTGCGTTTGTGGCGCCATAGCGCGGATTTTTTAATGTCAACGCTAGTGGCGCGCTCTCGCGGGTCTTTAGGAAGCTCCGCACACTAGGTTTACTGATAGCTCGTGATTTTCGTTCCATTTTGCCGCTAACGTTCATAGACAAACCGACCGTTTAATGTCTTAGTTCGAGCTCGTGGTTTTTTGCCGACTGCGCCATGTTAAAGCTCATGATGAGTGTAACACAACGGATGTATTGAACGTGTTTTAATACATACCGAAGTGGTGAATAAGAACATACAAGAGTGCGCGTTACAGAGTCGCGGTAAAGCCATAATGGCCTCGCTGTGTTGACTGACAAGTCTCGGGAGGTCTCGTTACCTAAAGGGAGTCTACACCAGAAAAGGCTAAGCTTAATCACCTATTCGTTTGCCAGCCTATCTTGTATTGACACCATTGGTTATAAACGAAACAAATTATTATCCCAAAGGGGTTGAAAGCCAGGGGAACCATGGCCCAATGCCCCATAAATACGGACTTGGTACATCCCACAGGACCACATAATTACCAGCGGGAAGGGGGGCACCACTGCTACAGCGATGGACATTGTCAACGGTACCGTGACAGTGACGTCACACCCGCCCCCAAGTCGGAGGCAATCAATCAATCAATCCCGTAACCCATAGTGTCGTTGGGGCTCCACCGATGACCTTGCAACCAGCCGTCTCCACTTCTTCCTATCGTCTGTCGCCCTTTGTGTCTCTGAGAAGTCCAGGCCTGTCCACTCTTTGATGTTGTCCTCCCACCTCTTCCTCTGTTTTCCTCGTCTTCTTGTTCCCCTAACGGTGCCTTGCAGGATGATCTTTGTCATGCTGGATGTTCGCGAGACGTGCCCATGCCATATCAGCTTCCGTCTCTTTACCGTCGTTAGGAGGTCTTCATAGGGCTCGATGGCTTGTTTGATTATGTTGTGGATCTCTTCTTTGGTTACATGGTCCTTGTATGAGATGCAAAGGAAGCAACGACTTAGTTAAAAGCCGCAGGCGTTGGCTTTGGGCGATGATTGTCCGCTTCATGTCCTTGTGGTGGTGTGGGGGGATCACTGCTTTGCCAGTATTGGGCCTATCAACCGTGAGAATTTGTATAATTTTAACTGACCCACTATTTATATATACCCTTTTGCGTTGAGCGTATTGAACTATACACCCTTTTCAATCAATGGGAGTCGCAATCCACATATTAGGCAACATTATACCCTCTACGTTTAGTAACGTGAGACCAAACATATTCCATTTAAAGTGTAAAATATGCATTGCTCCATGATATAGTATAATTCACTAATGTGCTGGCTGTGAAGTGATGCTACGACCAATTACAGCCATTACGAGTTTGACAGGTTGGTGACAATTTCCCGTAAAAATAAAGTAGAATTATTCAAACGTGTAGGGGACACAAGTGATTCTCGTTTCGAGGCGACAGTTGACAAGAGATAATGCACTCCCAGCCCTTAAGTTCTGGACCTTATTTGTGTGCGTACATTCGGGTTCGGGTAACGATGGAATGAATTCGCATAAACGCAAGTGTCCAGGTATCGTCTCGTTAGCGGTGAAATCAACAGGAAATCCCTTCGAAGTACATTTCACGTACACATAACTCATTACTCTGTCACATCAATAATTCGTTAGTATACCTTCTAAAATTATCGTTTAAAGTTCGGAATTTAGTCATAAAATATATCGCTAGTGCTAGTAATGTTTATAATTTTGGGGCGATTTTCGTAGCTTCCCTCGTGGAGCGTAACCCGTCTTGTTTAAGTGAACAACTACTACCGCGCTCCTTGATTTCCCAAATCTCTCCCCTTTAAAGCTAGTATTTAACATCTCTTTCCCCTATCTTCCAATACCAACGTACGCATGCGTGAGAAATTTACAAAAATCCTCCAAGACAATCTCACGCATGCGTGAAACAGGTCGACGCCACCCAACGTCACGTGATTCTAACTACGCCCAATTTGCTTATTTTATCTTGAGTGCGGCGTGGGTGGTCCGTCCAGTAATCCAGTACAATTATCAAGCTTTTCGCCCGCGTCCCGATTAACTGAGGCCATGGTAAGGCCAATGTGAAACCTTGGGGGAAATCTGGTTATCACCCATCCTTAAAAGGCGCAAGGCAGAGGGAAATGCTTCCTCAAATGCGTCCTTGGCACATACACTAATATAACATAACCCATTAGTAAATAGGGGAATTATTAATTATGTAACTATGTGGTCCTCTGGCACTACACGACACTCACATCACATCTTGTATGTACTTATTCACCAACTGTCTAGCTGGCCATTATCATTATTCACAAAAGAACTTTTGTCTCGAAGCCCTTACTTGGTTTGTACAATACGATTTACTAGCGTATCCGAAACTGCCTGGATTTTCTTAATGACTAGATAAAATAATCGAATGTAATAAAACTGAATTATGATCAATATTATCTATGTTATCTATATTCACAGCGTAACGAGGCAATAATTTTACACCGGGTTATTTAAACCTGGGCTAAATGTGTATGTACAGAAAATGTGTGTGCATGATCACACATTTCGTAACTTTGTAAATATGTTAGATGTTGTTGCTCTCTGGCGACGATTTTGTTTGTATGATTGATTGTCGAGGTGATACAACAAGTTGAGGTTAGTTAAACATTTATCAAACTCACCCGAAACATCGCAGTCAATCAAGTCGAGAGAAGGTTTCATGAAGTGCACCAACACACTGTGCTTGTAACGTGCGGCATCGTCTCCACAGTTCGAGGAAACATGTTTCACCACGCAGTTCAAATAGTCACCCATAATTCTAAAATAGGAAAACAATTGTTATATCGGTTGTAAATCGTAGGCCAATATCAGGCGTCATGTAAAATGACTATCGTGTGAAAGAACTATCGATATAGCAACTACAACCCCAGAAGTGATTGGCAAGTGAAAGGCAAGTGCAGAATATCCAATTCAAGTCAGAGGAAGAGAGTTCGTCACATCACAGTCAACCAGCCTATTCTACTGCCTCAAGAATCGACCAGAGCATCTTGGCGGATGAATCCCTTTTCTGTCGCCCAGGCTCAACCTCCTCTGTGCATTGCTGTTCGCATAATAGTGAATCACAGTGCCAGTGGTAGTGTATGCACCAAGCAAAGACTGCTCTTTCCTTACGAAGTTGGTAGATGTTCATGCTGTCGACAGCAAAGTAGCAAAACTCTCCAGCATTCCGTGTGACACAAAACGAAGAGCTAGTCGCCGTTGACGTTATCAGCAACGATGTACCTCTCCAGAACAGCAACCAACATCCACGAAGAGACTGAAAGGACAGCTGCAGAAGATCCTCCTCAAGTCATAGGAACCCCAATTCTGCAGCATACCTTGGGGGTTACAAGAAGATCGGGGTGCTAACAGTCTTCAACAACCCTATGCACATATATATATATATATATATATATATATATATATATATATATATATATATATATATATATATATATATATATATATATATATATATATATATATATATATATATATATATATATATATATATAAATTGGAACTGGAATTAATTTATTCGACATAACTAAATACATAGGATATTTGTCTTGAACATAAAAAACTGCCAGGAGACTCTCACTAAGGCTTATCAAATATGTCGGTATAATAGCATGGGAGCCTACCTATAATGGTTGTTTTCCGTGAGAATTCATTGCGTACAACATGTTGTACATAACTATCAAAGTTTATTGTCACAGTTTATCGGAAGACAGAACATGGTGTTCATTTGCAGCCTAAGTGCATATGTAGTAGTTAGTATTTATGCTGGAATTTTTGTAAAGTGTTAGTAGGTATTGCTTGGTGAATGTAGAAAAACGGTAAAAACTACGCATATAAATTTGATCCACAATGCATGGTGGAATTGTTCTAAGTAAAGCTGGTAAGTGGCATCTATTACATTTTCTGGCTCTCTCTCTCTCTCTCTCTCTCTCTCTCTCTCGATAGATAGATAGATAGATAGATAGATAGATAGATAGATAGATAGATAGATAGATAGATTTATATTTAACAAGATTTAACAAGGCTACCATCACAAAAAAAGGTCCAGATGGCAAGTGGACAAGGAAACCATTGGCTTATCGAGAGTCCAACAATTTTCTCATCTATATGTAGCCCGCCCTTATCAGTTATCTGTCATTTCTATTTACACTGCTAGCATTAACACAATCATTTGGCAGTTTGTTCTATTCATTTATCACCCTCTACTTTCTCATGTCCAACCTACACTGTTCCTTAACTAATGCTGCTTTGTGTCCTCTGGTTCTACTGCCTTCTTTAAGTTTGAAAAACATATTCCTATCAACATCCTCATAACCGTTCACTATTTTAAACATTTATATTTAGTCTCCTATTAGTCTCCTGGTCTCTAGTGTTGTCAAACCACATTGTATAATAAGCGGCTTTCATAACTAAGGTCTCTCAATTCTGGAATCGTTTTAATTGCTCTTCGTTGTATTCTTTCTAGCTTGTGTATGTCCTTCTTACGATACGGCCTCCATGCTCCATGGTCCAGTATTCCAAATGTGGTCTAACTATTGCTTTGTACAATGGTACAATTAGCTGTTTCTCCTTATACGTGATAGTTTTACTAATTAAATTAGCCATAGAATTTGGTTTCCTTTCGAAGCAACAATCCCACATTGCTCTGTATGGGATAGCGATTCGATGACATTGCCTTGTGGGAATATCATGATAAGGAGCATTTTGTAAAAATAATGAGTGAGAAAATATAAGAACACGTTTATGCATAAATTATAAAAAAATGTCAAGCATTGACGCGTGAAAATGTCTTAAATTTTGAGCAGGTTGAGAGATTTCATTACTGGTTCCGTGTGTGAGTTTTATTTACTACGGGGAATTATTCTGATTGGCCTTTTCTGTAGTTGGACAGTCTATTCGTATCACAACCCCACGATAAAACGCTATAGTTGAAGTGTGGCACGACTAAAGAATGATACATAATAGTTAATGTGTCCCGGTAGGAAGTGCTTTTGTTTATTCGTGACTCCCACAGTTCGTCATATTTTATTTGATATTCTGTCAATGTGTGAAGTCCAGTTTAATGTTTCTTGAATAATAGTGCCTAAAAAAAGTTATTTGTGTACACACTCAATGGTCTATTTGTACCGTTAATGTTATATATGAAATACAACGTCGTAGAAATGGATCAACATGTATTTAATTTAACTTGTGTTTAGGGATTTTTGTTTACAGATAACCTTTCAGTGATATAGTTCAGTTCAATGTTAATGTTACCGTTGGTAGTATTATAGTCTTGCATATTACTATTAGTATTGCATTTGAAAGAGCAGAGTGGTCCGACAAGAGTGGTATCATCAGCATATAGTCTCGCCTTGGATTTATTGCTGGCAAGATGAATATCGTTTATATAGAGAGTAAATAATAGGGGACCTAGTATTGACTGCTAAGGGACACCTGTTGAGATAGTTAATGAGTCAGACATTATATCATCGAATTTGACAAATTGACGTCTTTCAAAAAGGTAATTCATTACCCAAATTAGCGGAGTCCCATTTATTCCGTAATGTTCAAGCTTTTTAAATAAAATATTGTGATCTATAGTATCAAAGGCTTTTGACAAATCTAAGAAAATTGATATGGGGATTTTTCTGTTGTCTAAGTTTTGAAAATGTGTGTCAGTTAGTTCAAGTGTATCAATTTCCGTGGAAAGTGATTTCCTAAACCCGTACTGACTTTTGTAAAATAATTTATTTATAGTTAGATATTTAAATATTTTATCGTATGCAATTTTTTCAACAAAGACTTTGGAGATGGAAAGAAGTGATGATATGGGTCTGAAGTTATTGAGCAGGGTTTTATCAACTTTTTTATATATAAGAATAACTTTCGCAATTTTTTTATTGTTGGGGATGTATTCCTGTGTTTATGGATTGGTTAATAATGAGAGACAAGGGTTTAGAAATTAGTGAATTAATTTTGTTTAGTAAAACTGTTGAAATTGAGTCATGACCTGTACTTCTGTTTGGATCAAAATCCTTGATAATTTGTATTACAATATCTTCAGTTACTAGTTTGAAATTAAAAGTCGAGAGAGACTTGTTCTTTAAATAACTGGTAAAAGTGTTTGGTGTATTTGTGCTGGGAATTGTATGTGCCAGTTTACTGCCAATATTTACAAATAACTCGTTAAGCCTATGTGCTATCTCCGTGTTATCTCTGTGGTATCGGTAACACACAATCCATTGATATAAAAGTGATTTGGAAATATTAGTGTTGTGTAGTTCTTATTCATAACTTGTTTAATGGTGTCCCGTGTTTTCCTTGCGTTCGATTTAAATTGATCAAATAGGTTTCCGTAGTAGATTTTTGTGATGTTTCTGATAGTTTTGTTTAAACATTTTTGATATACACGCAAATTGACCGATATGTTATTGTAAGAGGTGTTACTTTGTGGAGTATGCTTTAGTTCCATACATAGTTTGTCTTTATATGGAATTGGTTGTTTTAACTGGAAAGTGATATACGTACAACTGAGTGAGTATGCCTTCAATTATTTCATAATTAATGTTTGGATCTGAGCAAATATCTTGATTGAGTTTTTCCATAATGCCTGACTGCCGTACAGATTCACAGTAATTTAAAATAGACTTTTCTTTGTTTGTCCTAAGCTGTATATGTTTCGGTGTACTTTGTTTGGATTGTGCTTTGTCAAAGCTTATGAAATATGGTAGATGATTTGATATATTACTCATTAATATACCTGCTGTACAATATCTAGTGGCAGTTTAGAGCATACTGTATATCTGATCGATAAGTTTACAATTATTGTTTATTAAAATAAACGTTGCTATCACTATGTCCGTGTTGTTTAATGTTGGATATATTACCTATTGTGATATGGTTTTTAAGATTTTTCCCAAAAATATCAAGAAACAGAAATTAATGCTTTGAATATTTAAGCTGAAAACGGTAAAATTATCTTTAGTAGAAGCTAGAGCATCATTTAATTTTATAGTGTCTATGTACGGCGAGTGTGTTAACATAGCCATGTCTTCATTATTGTAATCCGAATTACTGAGAATGTGATTCAGGTTGTTTGCAGCTGACCCACCAAAATTGACTAGTATTCTGTCTTCCGTTAAGCTATCATGTATATTTTGTGACATAGTTAGTGGATAGATTGATATCGTGCTTCACAATGGAAGTAATTATCAAACTGTAAAGGCAGTCCGGTAATACTAAAGTAATGGATCTTATTTGATCTGGCTTCTGGTCACAGCAGTTGAATAGATGTTCCAAACGTAAGTAAAATAATAATGTAAACAGATTGAACATAATAGGTGTTACTTAAACCTGTAACACTTACATTCTTATAATGAAGTATGGAGCCACTAATTGATGACTATGCATTAAGATGGATAACATATAACCCTAATGTACATATCCGCGAACACAAAAACAACATAGCTTTACAAAAGGAAATGCAGTATATAAAAATCATCCAAGTACAGCACAGAGTGCAATGCAATATCTACGAAGATTTACTAAGTGAATTCT
>OY759269.1:29663800-29706300 GCA_963662155.1 Lamellibrachia columna
GGCGGTGATCTTTCTTATGTTGCTCTTAAGACATTTTCCTTATTTTTTTTAATTTGTTTTAAAAAAGCAATGTATATCTTTGCTAATACTTGAAAGTTAGCTTTATATAAATAAGTCTTTACAAATGTTTTCATACGTCTTGCAGGAATTCACCTAACTGCTACCTGTGCTTTCATTTTCCTTTCTTCGTATTCAAACAGCCTGTAATTTCTCGCTTAACTGGACCCCATATAAGACAATTCTAGTATATAATGGTAAATTGGATTTTAAATTTAGCTGATGTTAATGTTTCACTCAATGGAATATTTAATTAAATATGACGATTCAGTGAACTGGCGTCTTTTCCAGCAAGCATAACGATTTTGAGAGATGGCGGCATCTTTTTCGACAGTTAGCTTTGCGCGCCAGAAAGCGCCAACATGGCCGACGCGCGCCAAATAAATTCAAGATGGTCACCTCCATGAGGCGCGCCATATAAATCTAAGATGGCCGCCTATAAAGTGCACTTCCGAGCCCGCCGGGATGGCCGCCTCCACGCCAGAAAAATCCCATATGGTCGCCTCAACGAGTCAGTACGGGGCGATTATTTGGGGGAATAAATAAAATGTGTGCAGTATTAAGTGAAGCTTAGGTAAATGTTTATCAACTATCCCATAGATGGGCGTTAGTTGTGCAATGTAGTTCGTAAAGCACTCATCAGATTGCACTTAGTTCTAAGGTCATGCGGCAAATGGTGTAGTTATCATATAATTCGACAGGTGGCGTAGTTCTATGGTTGTCCAACTGGTGGCGCCATCGATCGTGTCGTCATACCGGAATGTACGTGATCTGGTCACGCAATCCCCCTTGGCTAATCAATCCCCCGAAATGCTCTTCGTTATACCTCCGACCAGCAACAACTACCAATTAAAGTTAAGTTTCCGTATGCGAGCCTCCAAAATCCCAGGGACGGCCGCTATTGTTTAACACAGCAACAGAAGGTTCCACGTTTCAGCAAGTTCATCTGTCAGGGGCACTGATGCAGTCATAACCAGGGGCAGCGAGGACGATTCCAATTGGTTTTGGTTCATACTGGCAGTGCGGAATGTCATACGGACAAAACTTTATGTTGTTCTTCAATTATTTTGGTCAGTATATTACATATAAAATTCATGCGAATAGCCGATGCGAAAATTTTTAAAATTTTGGGGCGATTTTCATAGTTTCCCTCGTGGAGCATAACTCGTCTTGTTTAGGTGAAAATTGTGTAATGCGCTCCTCGATTTCCCAAATCTCTCCGCTTTTAAAGCTAATACTTAAAATCACTTTCCCCAATCTTCCAATACCAACTTACGCATGCGTGAGACAGCCTGACTTTACCAAAATCCTCCAAGAAAATTCTAATCATGGGTCAAACACGCCGACGCCACCCAACGTCATGTGATTCTGACTACGCCTAATTTGCATGTTGTATCACGAGTACGACGTCATTTGTATATGCACTCTTCTGACCCGATAAAAGAGTGACCCAGTTTGGGAGGGATTTCCGGTTTCCGGTCGCAAAGACTTCTGGGTAGCGTGAGCGCCCCCTGGCGGCTGGTGAGAGCGCCCTGGCGACTGGAGGAAACCCAACCCTAACCCCTGGCGACTGGAGCTAACCCTAAGCGTAACCCCTGGCGACTGGCGCTAACCCTAACGTCATGTCGTCTGCGATGAACCCTGACCTTGACCTGACCCTAACGGAGTGACCCCCACCCCGACCCCAAGTGGAGAGCTAATAACCCTAACTCTAACTTTAACTCGACTCCCTAACGACTGGTTGTCACCCGCGTTACCCTAACCGTTTATGAGACCGGGAGAGGGGGGGTGCGGGGACGGTGGCGGTGGCGACTGCATTTGTGAAAGACTAAGGCATAGGCGAGATATAAGGGTTCGACTTAAGACCACATACAATGAAAACTTCTCCATATAATGTTATGCTGTGATATATATTGCATAGCCTAGATGTGTGACTACATTATTCCTGCTGTATATATGGACATCTGACCGCTAGTTTTGTATCTTTTAGCGGGGTGAAATGCTAGCGTAGTTGGAAATCGACACAACACCGTATTGAATAAGAGTACAAGCAAATTTTATTAAATATTAAAAAAATAATAACATATGATATTATAGTAAAAAGCGTTGTAGTGAAACATTGGTATATTATTTTAAAATAGTGACATATAAGTTAATATTAATATTTTACAATATAAAATAGCGTAAAAGGACAAGAAACAAACGATGGTCTAAGAATGCTGCTGCTTCGTCACATTCGCCATTCCAATCCTCGGACGTTGGGGGACTGTCGTAGCCGTCGAAACGTCGCCAAATAAACTAAACAAATTGTTTGGGTCATTTGGAGTATTGCTTATTATTTCAACCACAACCTGAGATTAGCCGCCCAGTCACTTTAACAACAACGACGATGACAACGACAACAACGACAACAGAAGTTCACTCAGTTTATAAAGCAAATAATTAAGCAAATAATATGAACACATTAACAAATCGGAATATCAAAGCGTTAATAAACTCAGTTACTTTAGCGGCTAGGTAATAGATTCTTCAATGGAATTAAAAGTTTCAAGTTTAAAGAATGTTTGGATCACTACCGTTACTTATGTCGCTGTTGCGTCTATCGTTACTACTACTTCTGTCGTTACTGTTGCTTCTGTCGTTACTGCTGCTGCTTCTGCTGTTATTACTGCTTCTTCTGCCGTTACTACTGCCGCTGCTGCTTCTGTTATTAGTCCGTTACTACTGCCGCTGCTGCTTCTGTTATTAGTCCGTTACTACTGCTGAACTAAGCATGACATCATAACATTTGATACATTAGTCTATGCAATTTGAATATTTTCAATACGATTTATTTTCAAGTTTCAAACAAATCAACCGTTACATGATGAAGCGTTATAGTGCGATATAGAAGGTCCGAGATATGCGGTAAGAGTTATTTATATTCAACACGGATTTTGGGGATTTGTGGAGGAATACGGCCGTATTCTTACAGATTTGTTTCATATATTTTGAAAAATTACTTCGCAGATTTCTGGCGAAACCTAGTGAATTTCGCTTGCTGTAGGTATATTTCGAAGCCTGGTAGATATCGACACTGAATCGGAATCTGACTGATATAGGCTCATTAACCAGCAATCAATTCTATACGGATCTATTTAGAAATTCAATTAAAAATACGGATTGTAACTAAAATAAAACGGCATGTTTGGGAATCTCGTACCAATGTAAATATTGCACTCTTACTACATTGAACATAGCAAAGCGTTCGTCTACCCAACCACTAGTCTCATATGTGTCAACATCTGCTCGTGTAAAAACGGGAAAGTGCTCGCGGGAAACACCCTCCGGCACTCAACTTTCGCCGTTTTTAGCGGTTTTCGTCGTATTTTAACGTAGTGTTTTCCGGGTCACCATTTTCATGTGCTGTTGGTATGCGCTAGGAAATGTTCAATCACTTGAGGCCAAGCAAATTTTTAAAACATTGAATTGTAGCAGACCCCCAGTAAAATATAAAAAAAAAATTGTTTTACATATTTTACCATATATACTTTGATTAATATGTTTTCTTTGTGAATTGTTTGATTTATAGCAAAATATTAGTTATAGCTATCATAATTTGCATAATTAAGTGTAACTTCTGATTCTCCCTAGCAACGTGTTTCGTCCTTGGATATATATATATATATATATATATATATATATATATATATATATATATATACATATATATATATATATATATATATATATATATATATATATATATATATATATATATATATATATATATATATATATATATATATATATATATATATATATATATATATATATATATATATATATATATATATATTTCTACTCGGTCAATAAAAAAAATATTTAAACAGCAAATTCAGAAAAGACTATAGATGACAATGCAATCAGCCAATCATGGTCTCTCTTATATCTGAGATTTGGGCTAGCCATTTACCGTGCTTGTATAAATCTCCATTCTGAAGTGTTTGATTATGATTTTGATCGTGAATCATCTGTTGATCTAGACTCCAGCCAACGATAAAATTCACCTCTATGTGTATATAAAGGATTGAATTTTTGGCTGAACGCACAATGGGTGATAAGAAACGTTCTGGAAGAGCGAAAAAACGTAACTTTTGTAGAGCAAAATCAAAACGATAAAAACAAGATGGCGGCGCCCATGAACTGTCATCGCCCAACAGTGCTACTCAACTGAAGATTTTGACAAATACCTCGACGTTGAGCACTGATGAATCGATTACAGATGTATAGGAAGGATTCATACTGATAGACACCAGTGTTTTGTGTGACTTCATCTCCAGAACAGCGAAGAAGTGCCACATTCAATTGAGAAAAGACACATTTTAAGTGGATATTCGACTTTTCGCTCGATTTTCTCAGGATCAATATTTTGCAATTATTATAAGTTTGAAACATCATAACTTTGACATTTTTAGAGATATGTACTTCAAATTTGAAAGAGACTTACATAAGATTCATCTTGATGGGATGACGAGAGAATTTAGCTATGTTGTGTTTACAATTGGTGCACCATGTGCTTGAATTTATAATTAGGTTGGATTTTGTTGAACATTTGAATATTTGCAAATATAATTTTTTGCTGCATCCTTTCGTCACCCCCTGCAACTGTGTATAATAAAAGTTGCGTGTTAATTTAAGTAAATCTTGACTTGTACTTTTCAAGATATGTTGTTTGAAAATGTTCATAAATCTTGTCTATGGCGGCCATTTTGGATGCTAATTTGTATAATTTATGCCCAAAAAATAGTTAATTACAAAAATTATGTATGGTCATTATAATGGTCTAATAGAATTATGGTAATGACTTACAACCTTTACTGTAGTTCCATTACGGGTCTGCTACCTTAAATCACTTGAGGCAAAGCAAATTTTGAAAACATTGAATTGTCTCGTGTGCACCGAATAGGTCGATTTACCCTGGATTTTGCTTGGCTTTTTTTAATTGCAAAAAAACAGGGACATTTTGTCCAAAAAGTGGGAGCAAGTGATAAACGGTATTTCTCGCCTGAAAGCAGTAATGTTGACACCTATTAGGTCTGCTACGCGAATTTGCGACTGCAAGCGACCATTGTTTTCGTTGAATCTGGAGTAAAAATGCAGCGACGTCTTCAAACGCTGAACTGTGAATCGGACATCGCCCGCTACACGCCGAGTAGCGTCAACACGGGCAGAACCAGCACAGCAAGAACTGTCACCATAACGGTGTTGCGGCGCCTGAAACAACATTTTACAAGATTTAACAAGATTGCCACCCAAAGCTGCGAGTTCCTGATGCAAATGGACAATGAAATAGTGTCTTATCGAAACTCCCAACATTTTGTTATTAATGTGTAGTCCGCCCTATAATAATAATAACAACAACAACAACAACAACAGTAATATAATTATGATAATATTTTATTTACCCATCATATACAAAAAATACAAATATAACCGCTTGAAAAAAATACTTACATCTTTCATACTGTAAGAAAGTGACGGTGTAGAAACTCCCCCGAAATTTCGCAGTCAATCGAGTCGAGAGAAGGTTTCAAGAGGTACACACGCATATGGCGCATGTATTGCGCCGCATATTTTCCACAATTCGAGGAAACAGGTTTCACTACGCAGTCCACATAGTAACCAATAATTCTAAAACAGGAAAACCATTATTATCTAGGTTGTAAATCGAAGGCCAATATCCAACGTCATGTAAAATTACTATCATTTTAAAGAACTATCGATATTCTGGTCAATTATTTTTAGCATATCACAAAGGTTTTTGTCTACCTGTAGAGCTTTCGACACCTTGTCATGGTGATTTTATCGGCACTAATGACGTTGACGTCCTGGTAGGATGACGTCATCGTAGATGTGTGGAAGTTCGTAGTTCCCCTCATCTCGGTTGTTCGCTTCCTCTGTCTTTCGAATGTATATCGTTTCTTTTACTTTTTTTCTCCTTATACGGGACTCCCTTGTCTACCACTTTTAGTCCTTCCCAGTCTATAAGATGGTTCTTGGTGTTTGTGTGATCTGTGAGGGCCGATCATTCTGCTCGTCGTGTGTTCTTCTCTTGGTGCATTGTCCACATCGTTCTTGTTTTCATCTAGTCTGCTCTTAAACAGTCTTCCTGACTCCCCAGTGCAGGCTTCGCCACAACTATTACATGGGATTTAGTACACTAGTTCACCCTGTTCTTCCGGTTCAACTTGTTTGGATGTGCCAACAGGCTTCAGACGAACTTCCCCACGTCTACGATGCCGTCATCCTACCAGGACATCAACGTCATTAGTACTGATGAAACCACCATGGTAAAGTGGTGAAAGCTCTACAGGAAAGCACAACACTTTTGGATATGTTAGAAGAAGTGTTTGTTCATGAAAATGTCCCAATTTAATGTCATATTGAAAATTAAATATAATAAAAAAATTAACCAATAATTATGTATTCCGTGCTGGTGGTTTCAAACAATATTTCCTAAGTACTTTATTTCAGCCGACTGTATCGCTAAACTACTCAAGCCAACTGTGAATACACCCAGCTTTGAAAATACCGGTTTGTCAGAGATTAGGGGCCGGAATACAACCGCTGTAACGTCTTGTTTCTTCCATTCAAGCAGTACATATACACTACTTATTCGGTAAGGTAATTACTCTGATTGTACCGGGCGACCGTCGTAAAGGAGGCGCTGCAAAAAACAACACGCGGCGGATTTAATGGTTTATTACCTGATGGCGTGGTGTCTATTCAAATCTACTCCGATCATGAATATGATTATTATAGTAGCTACTAGATGTTATTTTATTTGGTAGATTCATATTTTTTGTGAAGAAATCTCTAAAATTTCGTTTTTTTTCTAAAATTATTTTCAATATATTTATATAATGCAATATCTCGAAACCTACTTATCCTATTTTTGTAATATTTTCATTGTGAATTAATCATCAGACACGGTTTATTCCCTGTAAAAAACATACAGGATTTTCTAACCTTAATCTTGATTCTAACCCAAGCCTTATATCTAACCCTAACCAGGATCCTAACCCAAGCCTTATATCTAACTCATTATCTAACCCTTACCTTGATCCTAAACGAAGCCTTATATCTAACCCATTCCCTAACCCTAACCTTCATCCTAACCCAAGACTTATATCTAACCAATTCCTTAACCCTAACCGATTTACTGAGTGACTTTTTTAAAGAGAATAAACCTTATCCAATGAATAGGTCACAGTGAAAACAAAACCAAAATCGGATATTGCATTATATATAGATATTGACATTTCTGGATTAAACTTGTAAATCTGCATAATGTAACTTTGTGTCGTGTGAGCGGTCACTTCTTCTCAACGGATTGCCCTGTCCGTTGTCCACATTGGCCAGGTGGCCGCTATGGACAGTTAGCGAGCAGTGAATACTAATAGCAAGTAATTCGGGACTTTCAAAAGTCTCCGTGATAGACAGGTGTCCGCAATGTGTGTGTGTATATATATATATATATATATATATATATATATATATATATATATATATATATATATAATTGCACTTGTTTTTAAGCAGCCGGCTACACATTTTTTACTTCGTATGTCACTCCTTGTAAAAACCCTGGTTGATTTTTTATGTAAGATAAATATTTGTATTAATAATATTGAAATTAAACATTCCACGTCATAGAGCTTGTTGAAGCCAGTACTATGTACAGTAAATTGAGCAATTCTTCAAGATGTATGTTAAACAAACCAGTTACGAATTAATTTGGTTGCCTGTTTTTACTTATACACCAACATTGATCTGGGAAGAAGTCTCCACAAACATCGATAGCGGTTTATTTCTTTTTTAATACTTTTAAAAAGACAGTTACTTTCAGGCATTCTCGTGAATTACTTACTGGCACAAACGGGTCTTGCTTCCCTTGGCTGCATTTGTATCACTCTGCAAAGTTGTTGTGCACGAGGCTGTTATTTCCTCCATATTCATATTCCAAAAACAGTCTGCATATTTGACGTAATCTGCAAATCGACCAAAGATCACGTGGTTCGTATTTCTTGTACCTCCAGTCATGCGTGAACATTGGTCATATCACCCCGGCTACAATTTACATTTAATGTACAAATAATGCACATCTTTATTTCATTTGAAAAAACTAAAAAAAAATTCTCAATAAATATATAAATTTCAATTGCATACAATTGTGGAGAGTATTTGTTTTGAAAATGTGTCTATTAAGACTATTATGTTCGTATGTGGTTGAAATTAATGTTACGCTACTCACGTGAACAGTTGCAATGACGTGACACGTCGTAAACAACAATAGTTTTGCCTAGCAACATAAGTTCATTATGCATTTATAATCAATATGTAGCCGTGGTGATAGAGGGAGTGGCGCCACTGCCATTGTGGGCTGACGCTGTGTTCGAATGCGTTCGTACTTTCCGGGAATACGAGATCACAAAGTGTACATAGAGTTCACGAACCGTGGTCAACTGGTAATTACGAATCGTCAACTGGGGCTCCTTTTTAAATTTCGAGTTCTCGACTTGTAATTGTAATTGTAAATAGTTCACCGGGATTGTGAACTCTATTTACATGTAGTGAAGTGGTAAACGCGAGCGCATTGGAACGCAGCAATAGTCCTTGTTTTTCATACGCTTCCAATATTACCTTTTACCGAATGATGTTATTCCATTGTTAATCCTCAATGCAATACAAAAAAAATCCTCTTTTGGTACAGAAATGATAGTAGTGCTAGATACAGTGCAATACGTGATGATATGTGTTGTACTTGTGTAGCAGTTGGAACCTCTGAACCCATGTGATGATATGTTATGTACTTGTGTAGCAGTTCGAACCTCCGAACCCATGTGATGATATGTTATGTACTTGTGCAGCAGTTCGAACCTCTGAACCCATGTGATGATATGTTAGGTACTTGTGTAGTAGTTTGAACCTCCAAGCCCATGTGATGATATGTTAAGTACTTGTGTAGTAGTTTGAACCTCCAATCCCACGTGATAATATGTTATATACTTGTATAGTAGTTTGAACGTCCAAACCCATGTGATGATATGTTAGGTACTTGTGTAGTAGTTTTAACCTCCAAGCCCATGTGATGATATGTTAGGTACTTGTGTAGTAGTTTGAACCTCCAAGCCCACGTGATACTATGTTATGTACTTGTGTTGTAGTTTGAATGTCGAAACCCATGTGTTGATATGTTAGGTACTTGTGTAGCAGTTTGAACCTCCAAGCCCATGTGATGATATGTAAGTACTTGTGTAGTAGTTTGAACCTTCAAGCCCATGATGGACCCGTTGATATCTTACAGCCATAAAAAACAGGAGTTCACATTAAGTTGGATGCATCGGAATATATTGATTAATGTCGCCACCGAAGTCATTGTCACGGTCATTACCATCTAAATTCTTCTTATCACACAAGAAGCTGAAGGTTCTACCAGAGGCTTCAATTACACCCATATGCGTCTTCGAGCAAATAGGCTTTAAAGACGCAATGCACGTCTCAAACTTGCCGTAGTTCCTACCAGAAACAAACATCATTTTAGCGAATTCACAGCTGACATTCAGACTATCACACATTGTTTGTACATTTCCTGATATTAATACACACGCATTGAATATGCTCTATCGAATACAGAGATGCAGATACGTGTGGTAACTTTCTTGATTTCGTAATATTTGATGACCCTATAATGGAAGTACTGGGTTTAGAACAAGTAGTTTCGAATAAACTTTTCAATGAATGTACACTAGCAACTTTAGAGTTTCCAATTGAACGTAGTGTGCGTGTGACAAATATGTCAACAATTACGGTCACAGACTTTTAGAGTTGTGTAGAAAAATGGATATTCACACTGCTAATAGAAGAGTTTGCAAATATAGACATGGGTATGCTTACATGTAGAGATACTAGTACAGATGATTATTTGATTTTCGTCACAAGTGTTTCCAAGTATTTATGATTTTTTATTGGTGATTTTAATACACTGTTGTCTGATTGCCATAGAGTACTCTGTAATAAGTTTTATACACCAGCAAAACAATCTAACGCAAGTGATCTTTCTGGTTTTGTCAAGAATGGTTTCAACTTAAGTGAAAGACCCAAGTGGAAGCCTGAACACTCATTACGATTCTGCCATAATATTGATGAGCACAAACTGAAGCTTATACAAAGATAACTTCATAAAATGTCAAATAACATGAACAATTTAAATAATAACGGTATTGGTTATATCATTGACAGTATTTTTGATTTATTAATATATTCTGCAAAACAGATAGGTTGTTTTCATGCTACAAATCGCAGTAACGTAGCCATCAAGAGTAGAAATAATAAAAAGTCTTGGTTTAACCAATTGTGTAAGCATAAGCGCAATATGTTCTTTGATGCGAAGCGAAACCATAACAATGTTCACTCAGATTTAGGTAACCTACAACTTAAATATGCAATTAAGAAAATACAAGAAACATGTTCAAGATGAATTGAGAAGTCTTAAAAATAAAGATCCTAAGGTTTATTGGAATTTAAAGGGTCTTCAGTTGAACTGAAAAGCGAGTTTAAAAATGTTACTTTGCAATCTTTAAAAATTTAAATTGTATTAATGCTGACTAATAATGAATGTTATGTAGACATTAATGCTCTAATTAGTTTAGCTAATAGTGACTTCATAAATGCTCCATTTACTGATTAAAAAGTATTGAAAGCTACATGCAGTTTAACAAATAACAAGGCATGTAGCTATGATCTAATATTTAATGAATTTCTTAAAACTTCCTCTCCTAAAATGTTATTTGTATTTACAACATTATTTAATTTGGTTTCAGAATCAGGTTTTATTCCTAAGTCATGGACATGTGGATTTATTAAGCCAATTTATAAAAAATAAATGTTCTGTTGCAGATGCAAGTAATTATAGAGGAATAACCATCCTCAGTTGTCTTGGCAAACTATTTACATCTGTACTAGATAAATGGTTGAATTACTATTTAGATTGCATGAATATGATAAAAGAACAAGCAGAATTTATTACAGTTATTCTACTTTAGTTTTTAAAGGCTTAATTGTTATATATATATATATATAATTTTATATATATATATATATATATATATATATATATATATATAACCATAATATTAATGGTAGAGTGTTAAATGTAATATACAATACGCATACTAAGGCCAAGTCTTGTATTAAAATTAATTATAGTTGTATGTCTGACTTCTTTGAATGCAATCAAGGGGTAAGGCAGGGGGAGAATCCCTAATCATTGTTATTTGCAATTTTTCTTAATGACATGAAATATTTTTTTTTTTCTTTTAATGGTTTGACTATGGTTTCTGATCTCATTATTGATAAACGTCAAACTAATGATGTATGTGTTTTCCTAAAGTTTTTTCTATTATTGTATGCTGATGATACTATTATAATGGCAGAGTCAACCACTGAACTTCAGGATTGCTTAAATGCAGTATCTCATTATTGTAAATCATGGTTATTAAAATTAATACAACTAAGACTAAAGTTTTAATCTTCTCTAATGGTAAAACGCGTAAAATTCCTATATTCTCTTTCAATGGAACATATCTTGATGTTTATTTTGACTATGTCTTGGCGTCAACAAGAATTATAATGGAAGGTTTGTTCTTGCTAAGTAAAGGTAATACGTGCAAGCCCAGAAAGCTATTTATAGTTTGATTAAAAGTCCCGACAATTACTTCTTCCAATTGATATAACATTTCAACTATTTGATCATACCGTTGTACCAATTTTGTAATACGGTTGTGAAGTATGGGGGGTATGAGAATTGTGACATCATTGAAAAATGTCACTTTAAATTCTGTAGAATAGTATTACATGTCAACGAATCAACTTCTAAAGGTATGCTATATGGCGAACTATGCAGACCACCACTAGTGACACAAATTAAGCAAAGAATGGCTAATTTCTGGATTAAGCTAGCAAAAGGAAAAGATTCAGAGTTATCAGTGATAATGTACAGATTATTACTAAACTTAAATAATAACAGTGAGTATGAATCACCTTGGATAAAAAAACTATTCAAAATAATTGATATGAAAGTGTTTTTTCTAACGGTTGGCACTTTCGTAATGTCACCAATCACAAATAGCTAAATAATTGTCTTAAAGTCAGACTTCATGACGAATATATTCAAATATGGTCATCAAATATATTTCACAATGAAAAATGTATTACCTATTTGTCTCTTTCTTATTTTCACTGAATTTAGCCTGGTAACACAAAACTGCCTTCTGAAACAGTTGATAGAAATTAAAGATACTGTACTTGTGTAATAGAAATTAGATTGATGATGAATTTCATCTATTGTTTCAATGTGACACTTTAAGAGACCAAAGAAATAGATTTCTGATAAGATATTTTATTAATCACCTTAATTCTTTCACATTCTCTGTGTTGTTTAATATTCATAGCTTAAATAAACTAATAAGAAGTAAGTTGATAAAAATAATAATTGGTAAGTTTAACTAACATTGACTGTTCTTATTATTGGAATGTTTTGAGTACTTGCAAGTACTGTTGGTATTGTATATTTATCTCGTACACCACTATATGGTATTAGAGAATAACTTGACTTGACTTGAAATGTCAACCGACTGCGACGATAAAAAAAACATAGTAGCACAAACAATCGACTTTGTGCAGTTATTTTTGTTATATCTAGGATGACTAAAGGTGGATACAAATCGCAAATTTACCATTTGATCTCAATACTCACGAATTCACGTATTAAACAGTGTGTGTCACATCTGAAATACCCTTGCTAAAATATATTGGAATGATATTATAATGAATTCAGTACACATGTATTTACATTATAAGAAAAATGCGTATAAGACAATGGCACTGCGCTTGTATAAAATATCTAACTCGGAGGGACTCTGTGGCGGCAATGACAAACAATGATAAACATGACCTCACCTACATTGAGCCCGCATCTGTTCCGCATTGAACTTTGTAAGTATGTCTGCCTCATCGTTGAACTGTCCAATCATCTATATGAATTACGTGAAAACGTTCCCAATTGTGACATTCTTGAACAAAAATACATTTAGCGTGATTTTCTCTAAATACCTGACAAATTGACAAACATAGCGAAACGCATACATACATTGCCTACAGAAGATAACATGTTCAGAAGATTGTTACATTTAAGGTTGAATCAATCTGGTATGTTCACCATGTAAAACACATGACACTAACTCAGGTATATTTGACTGAATTTGTGTTCCATAATAGGTGTATGTAATATGTTAAACCATTCCGTAATAGGAGTATGTAATATGTTACATCATTCCGTAATAGGTGTCTGTAATATATGTCTGTAATATGTTACATCATTCCGTAATAGGTGTCTGTAATATGTTAAACCATTCCGTAATAGGAGTATGTAATATGTTACATCATTCCGTAATAGGTGTCTGTAATATATGTCTGTAATATGTTACATCATTCCGTAATAGGTGTCTGTAATATGTTACATCATTTTATGCTTATTCGACGCACACATCAGATTATTTAAATTGCCTCATCATGAAACATTCTACCATCTTATCATAGGTGCACTCGTTGGACCCGTACGCTGCAACAAAACAATGCTGAATTATCGACAATAAGCATACCGGGCAAACGTAACGGTATGCCGGAAACTGATCTAATGAAATAGCCTGATCAGTGAAGCACGGGAGACCAATAGCAAGTGCATGCATTAAACTTAATTTCCCAGTTCAGTGACGCCACGGTAAAGTAGGTTATCGAAATTAATTACAGTTATTCAAAAGTTACGTGTGAATATACCCAGTAGTAATATATGGGATATCACCCGGAAATTGGGTCCTCCACAACAATAGTGAAGAAGAAGTAGCAAGGATGACGTTCAGGAGGGATGGTATGCGCGGGATCAGCGTGCCAATCGCTGATTGGCTGAGCGGGGTGGCATGACTTGATCACGTAACTTCCCGTATGACGCCTCTGCCGATAGCGCATCATGTTGGATTACATCAGAAGTACGACACATGATGGATGACTTGAGAACTACACCATATGATGGATGAAACTAAACGCAACATGGTGGATAAGTTAGGAACTACGCGTTCCCCCTAAAACCAACAATGAGTTTTCAACTATATTTTATATGAACTTCACTTAATATGGCCCACATTTGCCCACGCTCCCTAAATAAGCGCCCCTACTGAATGAATATGTTATACTTTTACCTACATTCCTCCCAAAAAGCGTACTGATCAAAGACACGCATCGTGGCGGCGCCCATATTGGATTTCTTATGTTGATCTTTAAAAACTTTCAAAAATCTGCACAATTCTGGGTAACTTTAATTTGTTAAAAAAATCGAATGCATATCCATCCTGATATTTGAAAATGAGTTTAATATAAAAAATCCTTTGCTTAATATAAACAAGCCTTTACAAATGTTTTCACACGACTAAGTAGGCCTAACTGATACCTGTGCTTTCATTTTTGTTCCTGGTGATTGCACCAACCAAAATATAATATTCAAAGAACCTATAGTTTGAAATGTCTCGCTTAACTGACTTAAACACTTGCAATATTTAATGAAACTTGGATTTAACACTTAGGTGATGTTTGTTTTTCACTCAATGTAATATGTAATTTAATATTATCATTCAGTGAGCTGTCTCTTCGAGCATGCATGGCGATTTTAAACGATGACATCTTTTTATAAACCGTCTTTTTTGATCATTACAAATAAAACAATTTTTCTGATGAATTTGTAATATGTACAATAACACTTGAGATAAACCACCAATACTCATTGATAAAAATACAATTTGTGTTGGTGTATTTTATCAAAACATATGTAAATTCCTTTTTAAATGAAGTTCATTTCCAAAGATAGATCAGGGTGGATCTATATGCATTCGTTGTTTTTAAACAAATTAAAGTTATTCAGAGTTGTGCAGGTTTTGGAAAAATCTACACAAGAAATCGAAAATGGCCGCCTCCACGTTGTGCGCCAGAGCGCGCAAAGATGGCCGACGCGCGCCAGAGAAATCCATGATGGCTACCTCCATAAGGCGCGCCAGAGACATCC
Organism: Lamellibrachia columna; assembly: GCA_963662155.1. Lineage (NCBI taxonomy): Eukaryota > Metazoa > Annelida > Polychaeta > Sabellida > Siboglinidae > Lamellibrachia > Lamellibrachia columna. The sequence continues at coordinate 29,679,012 of OY759269.1, forward strand.
AAGACGGCCGTCTCCACGATGCACATCAGGGCGCGCCGAGATAGTTATCTCCACGAGTCATGCCAGGGCGCTCCCAGACGGCCGCTTCCACGGTACGTGCAAGAGCGCGCCAAGATGACCGCCGCAGAAATGCAAGATTGTCGCCTCCACCAAGATGGCCGCCCGCACGATGTCTAACTTTTGGTAGTAGGGGCCGCTTCTTGGGAGGAATGCAGGTCATATTCAGCCAGTAGGGGGCCTTTATTTTGATGGAAATAGATCAAAACGTGTGCGGTATTAAATGAAGTTCACTGAAATGTAGTTAAAAACTATCCCATATATGGGTGGTAGTGGTACAGAGTACTTCCTAAAGTATCCACCATGTTGCACTTAGTTCTATGGTTATCCGTCAAGTGGTGTAGTTCTCGTGTCATTCGCCATGCGACGTAGTTCTAGGGTTATCCAACTGGTGGCGCCATCAATGGTGTCATCCTGAAACAACTTCCTTATTACTCTCAATGGTTTTTAAGGTTCAACTCACACACGCGGTGCGTAATGTGATACGGGCAAAACTGTTTTCTTCAATTCTTTTAGTCAGTATATTACATATGGTCGAATCCCAGGAACCGTCGCATATGGTGTTTTCGGACACTGCTAATTAAAAACCATATTTAGAAACTGTCTGTGGTGTTGCGCGCGTAGCGCATGACGTGACCTTTCGCGCCATATATAACTGTCCATATGTGAGACAGCAATTCTGCCCTGTATTATTTAATAACGTGTCAATTTGGCTACTTTTCGCAATCCTGTTTTCTTACCTTACTTCATTTATTCATTTACTTATAAATCCAGTGTACACAAACATTAAACACAGTCACATTAATTGGAATTGTGACCAGGCCAGGCCCTTAGCCAGGGACCCGTCTGCCCGTCTTAAAGACGGGCAAATGTCTTACCACGACGGGTAATATAAAAATAAAAGACGGGTTTTTCTTTTTACAAAATGAGATTTGTTCATAATAAAATTGCTTGAACGGTCTTAGTGACACTTTGACTTAGGCTTAGCGCACGCGGTCGTGATTCGACGAATGTTGTCGATGGCAGAATAGCGAATACAGCCGATATATAAGACTATATATTTTTAACTTTGACATCGTTGGAAAATAAAGATACTGCGTTTGATTTATTTATTGTAATCGTGTATGTCATTGGTTGGGAAACGAGTTTCTGTGGCCTTTCTCAGTGCCTATACATTGGAGCTTTATTTTGAAGAAACAATCCCGTGACCCGGATGTCGTGGAGCAAGTTCAAAATTACACCTGCCAAGCAAGTGAAAAGATGCGATATGTCAACGTCAGAGTTCACGACAATCGATGCCTTTTTCGTAAACGTGAATGAAAGCAGCTTTCCTGAGACTGTCCATAAACAATCCGAGTCAGCATCCATTGTTACGTTGGTGGAGATCCATAATGTTGATGTGCCTGCCGCTAGTAGCCGAGATGCTACTGTATTGTCGCCCACCGCTGGCACTCGGCAGTGGCCAAGCGAGATCGCGATAAACTTCGAAACTGAGTTTGATTCGTGCTCCAATTCACTTACATACCCGACGTGTAGGCACTACTATCGGCAGCAGTTTCCTGGTTCGTCAACTCAAGCGGCAGGCAAACCACGAACGACTAGGCTGTGCTCAGTGTAGTAAATGCATAGTTTTTTGTCCAATAGTGGCAATAGCCAGGCAATACTAAATCCGGATGGTTGCTGTTTTTTTCAAAGAAGTAATATTTCAATGTATTACTTTCAAAACCAATTATATTACTGAGTGCTATATCTTACACTTACACAATGAGCATACATTTTGTAAGGCTAGAGATAAGCTTTTTATAGTTTGCCTATATCTTAATCCAGTTTTTCTCTATTCTATTTTTATTTGTTGTCTTGTTTTACTTTTGATTTTGAGTGTGATTGTAATCTTATTTGTTCATATTAGGCATATTTGCATGCATGTACTTACAGTTTTAAGATGCATCAAACATTACTTCCATGTTTATATATTTTCAAGTTATTTTTTCACGAACCTTCATGTATTGGCTCTTCTTCTATTCAGTAATACTGTGCAGGTGTTAAAGGGTACGCGAAATGACATTTTTTATTCCCGAACTGCATTGTCCATACTCAAAAAATTATTTATTGCTATTCAAATAATTTTTTAATTCCCTCGGTCACCCCGTAAAAGAGCTTATTTTGTCATGTTTTGTGTACACAAAATGTACCAGTTTGTAGCGACATCTAGCGACTGCGGACGGTATTCGTGATGTCACGACGGAAAGGCCAATCTCGCAACACAATGTCGGATTCATGTCATTCTTCATGTGATGACACTATTTCGTATTTAGAAGATGTGGATAGTGATATTGGGGAGTGTTATGCAGACCCCAAGCCCCTGACAGGTCCACAACCGTACATGCATGAGCCAGAGGCAGAGGCTGTGTGTGTGCGGGTCGAGGTTAAACATGCTCTGTCCGACGGCGACGGTACACAGGCAGAAGCCGTCCCACACTTCTCGCAGATAATTTGTCTATTTAAATACTCTGTAAATTATCTTTAATGCTAGCATTTTGCAAGTATGCTATAAACCATTAATAATAAATGTAAGCTAATATAAGCCGCTTGAATGTGGTGACAACTGAATTGATGTACGAGCAGGTTAACAAGTGTTGTTTTGGGCGGGTGTGGCAGTCTTTTTTCCACTACTGGCGTCCGTAGGAACAGTGGGGTAGATTGTCGGAATTGCAGTTTCGTTCAAAACCAGGGCCTTGGCGTATCCCACATCGAACTTCAACTTGTTTACAAAGTCGTCATCACAAAAATGCTTACCGCATATGACTAATTCTTCTAAATTCCAACGTGCACGGGTTCTGCGGACGAATCTGGCCCATATCTGTCGATGATGTTTGTCACTTGGAAACTTGTGCAGGCTTACTCTTTCACTTGGCGTATTGCTGCATCCAAACACTACATAACGATTTACCATGTTTGCACTTGCTAAATATATGTAATAGTTCCAAATTATCCGTATTTTTAACGAGAAATATGATGCTGTGTTATCAATGGATGGATTAAAAGAATGTAAACAATAGCGCACTATACGGCTGCACGCGCAGTAGGCCCAGCAGGTTCCACCTGTTCTGACGTCACGGGCTGCCTGACCTAGATTTCGCGGACAGCATTGTAGCGATGCCAGATGGCTATCATTAATCTTGCTGTGGTGATTAATTAACTTGCTGGATGCTGGTAATATGTTGTTACATGAATTTGGTATACTATAAGCTGCCTTGCTGGCCAGTTGAATGTCATTATTGTAATTTCACTGCAGGAACTCTTTAAATGACTTCCGTGGAAGCCGTTCCCGTCTATGACAGATATTATTGGTTTTTCAATGACAATGCTGGTTGACATAGTGACAACCATTATAGGCTCATTTTGTTTTTGAACGAAATAGTGTCATCACATGAAGAATGAGATGAATCCGACATTGCGTTGCGTGATTGGCCTTCCTTTCACGAATACCGTCCCCTGTCGCTAGATGTCGCTACAAACTGGTACATTTTGTGTGCACAAAGCATGATCAAATAAGCTCTTTTACGGGGTGACCGATGGAATTAAGAAATTATTTGAATAGCAGTAAATTATTTTTAGAGTATGGACAATGCAGTTTGGGAAGAAAAAAAAGTCATTTTGCTTACCTTTAAGGTTTTTTAGAATGTTCAAGAATTAAAAAAATGTATTTCTGACTAAGGGCCTGGACCAGGCTCAGTCGCCTATTAATTTGCCAGGCTACTTTGTAGTGGCACCATCGGTTATATACGGAATAAATTATTATCACAAATGGGCTGAAAGCCAAGGGGGACCTTGGCCCAGACCTTGGCGAGCGATAATTAAGGGTTGTTGTCAGTTGATTGGGTACATAATACGAGACATAATATTATTGTAAATAATCTAGTGCATATTAAATATTGAAAACCTGAATATTTTGTTTTAGCAACATTTATTGTTAAAAGTTAGCCGTAGGTTGTATTTCAGTGTAATTTAAAGAAGGTCACTGAAATTTCGTTAGCGCGAGCGATATTACGTTTTATTTGTTAGTCAGCTGTTACATAGAAAGTAAGTTGCAAGGCAGTAGTTGTAAATTTAATTAAGACATAAGTAAAATACTATAAAGTGTGTATTACAACACAAAAACAGTCTTTGTGAAGACTACCTAGTATAAATTGATTATATACGGATTATAAACAAATACAAATTTAATTTCTAACATGGCGCCGTGCAAACGCCAAGTAAAGGCGAAACGTAATTTGATATGTTCTAGCTGCAACAGCTGGATAGACTTTGCAAAGTCCGGGTGTGTAAATTCGTGGGCGGAGGTGCAGGCGGATGATTATCATTTCGTGTGTAGGGGGTGTATGACGGTGAAATATCTGCAGGAGCAGGTGATTGAGCTAAGGCATATGATTTTGATGATGACAGGGCAGGGTGATAAAGAATGTGGGGAGAATGATGAGAGCAGAGGTGGTGAGACCAAGGAGAGCAGCGAGGGTGAGACCGAGGAGAGCAGAGGTGGTGAGACCGAGGAGAGCAGAGGTGGTGAGACCGAGGAGAGCAGAGGTGGTGAGACCGAGGAGAGCAGAGGCGGTGAGAACGAGGTGAGCAGAGGTAGTGAAAACGATGAAAACAGGGGTGGTGAGAACAAGGAGAGCAGTGGCAATGTGAGGGAGAAAGCTGGTAAGAAGAAGAAAGATGGAAAAAGGAAGAATGTGCAACAAAAGGAAGATAACCGAGTGAGTGAAGAGAGATTGTCAGGTGGCAGGATGGTCGAGGATAACAAGAGCAGAGAAAAGGATAAGACTGTGGATCAGAAGAAGAAAGATGACAGAAGGCAGAGAATGCAACAAAAGAGAGGTAAGCGGGTGAGTGGAGAGGGATTGCCAGGTGGTAAGACAGTAAAGGTTGATGATATGAGAGAAAGGGGGCATACTAGTAGTGTGCAACAGGAAAGGAGCTTTGCTGATGTAGTATCACAGGGGAAAGCGAGGAAAGCCCGGGTATTTATGGGGGATTCCATCATTAGGAAAGTGGATAAAATTGTAAATAGAGGAGATGACATAACAGTATGCCTACCAGGGGCAAAAGTAGAGGATATAGCAGAGAAGGCAGGACAAGTCATGGGTGGTGGCACGGGAGGTGCTGTTCTCGTGCATGTGGGAACGAACAATGCAGAGAAGGAGGGAACGTCAGCCATCATTGGTAAGTACAGGAGGTTGATCAAGACACTTAAAGAGGCACGAGTTGGACAGATTGTATTGTCGGGGATATTACCAATAATGGGAGGCAGGGGTGAGGAATGTAGGAACTGTAGGAGGATGGCGATCAACACACAGGTACAGAAGGTATGTATGGAGGAGGGAGTAGGCTTCGTAGACATGTGGTTAAACTTTGTGGGAAGAGGTGACTTTTTCATGAGAGATGGACTTCATCTGACAGGGAAGGGCGCTGCAGTTCTTGGGTGTGAGCTTGTCAGAGTTGTCGACGAGGGCACAGGTACCATAAATTATTTAAACTAGATGCGCAGGGGGAACTGACAGAGAAAACTCAAAGGAGTACTACTACAAATACACATCGGAAGAAATGTTCACCAATAATTTCGGACAATGAACTTAAATGTGTGTGCTTAAATGCCAGGAGCATAGTAAATAAAAAAAGTGAGTTAGACATTATGGTAGCAGATATTGATCCTCATGTAATAGGCATCACAGAATCATGGGCAAATGAAGATATAGTAGATGCTGAGTTAGCACTGCCAGGCTATGTAATGTTTAGGAAGGATAGACAAGTAAGAAGGGGAGGTGGAGTAATTTTATATATTAAAGAATCTATCCAAGCATATGAAATAACACTGAAAAGTGAAGCAGATAGTGTGGAAGCAATTTGGTGTAACATAGTTACCAGGAACTCAACATTAACAATAGGAGTAGTTTATCGTAGTCCTAACATAGGACAAGAGGAAGACGTAAAATTACAAAATGCGATAAGGGAGGTGAGCAAGGGAGAATGTGTTATAATGGGTGATTTTAATCATGGCCATATACAGTGGGAATCATTAGAGAGTGCTGGAGGTGACGACCATCAGTTTCTACTTCTAACACAGGATTGTTTCCTTACTCAACATGTCTTGGAACCAACCAGAGGTGGGAATGTGTTAGATTTAATTTTGTCTTCTCAAAATGAACTAGTTGACAATGTTAAAGTACACGAACCTTTGGGTTCAAGTGACCATAACCAAATCCATTTTAATATAAAAGTAAAAACAGGGAATACATATAAAAAACAATGGAGGAGGAACTTCAACAAAGGCAAATATAAAGTGATGAGAACATATCTAGCAAATATAGATTGGAATAACTTGCTGAAGAACAAGACAGCAACAGAATGCTGGACTTGTTTAAAATATGAGATTGAGGGCATTATTGAGAAATTTGTTCCATTAAGAAAACAAGGGAAAAGGTCCAGGAAAAAACACCTGTCAAAAGAAGCTATTAGAAAAATAGCTCACAAACAGATGCTGTGGAGGGTCTATAAACAAACTGGAAATGTAGAAGACTACACAAACTACAAAGAGGCACTTAACCTAGCTACAACTGAAATTAGAAAATGTAAAAGAACCTTTGAAAAAAAATTGGCAGGTAATATAAAAAATGACAGCAAGAGTTTCTATGCTTATGTAAGGAGTAAACAGAAAGTTCGAGATAAGGTCGGACCACTTGAAAACAACAGTGAAAACATAATTTCAGACGGGTTCCAAATGGCAGAGGTCCTGAATGAGTATTTCAGCTCAGTTTTTACCACAGAAGATATCAGCTCACTTCCAGTTCCATTGACTAAATTTGAGGGCAATAAATCAGAACATTTAGGGCAGTTATTTGTAACTCCTGAGATGATAGCAAAGAAAATTAAGAAGATGAAAGATAATAAATCACCTGGAGTTGATGGGATACCACCAAAACTGCTTAAGGAAATTGTTGAGCAAATTAGTACACCACTTGCAAAATTGTTTAACTTGTCACTAGAAGAAGGAATAGTTCCTTCAGAATGGAAAGAAGCAAACATTACGCCGCTATTTAAGAAGGGATCGAGGAAGAAGCCAGAAAATTACAGACCAGTGAGTTTAACATCAGTTGTATGTAAATTACTCGAAACATTAATTAGAGACCACATGGTGGAATTCCTTGTAAAACATAAATTAATAAATACATCTCAACATGGATTCCTAAAAGCAAGGTCATGTCTAACCAATCTCTTATGTTTTTTGGAAGAAATTACAAAGTGGGTAGATGACGGGTCACCAGTGGATGTTGTCTACTTAGATTTTCAGAAAGCTTTCGATAAAGTGCCACATCAAAGATTGTTACTTAAACTAAAAGCCCATGGCATAGGCAATGATGTAATCAACTGGATAGAAAAATGGCTTACACACAGAAGACAGAGAGTAATAGTAGATGGTGAGATTTCAAACTGGAAATCTGTTTTGAGTGGGGTACCACAGGGATCAGTATTAGGCCCTATACTGTTTTTAATATATATAAATGATTTGGAGGATGACATATCTAGCAATGTACTCAAATTTGCAGATGACACAAAAGTATTCAGAAAGGTTACTAATGATACAGATAAACAAAGTTTACAGGATGATCTAGAAAAATTTGTTAAATGGTCAGAAAAATGGCAAATGTTATTCAATTTTGGGAAGTGTAAATGTATACACATAGGACATGGAAATATGGACGAGGAATATAAAATGGGGGATGCTGTACTAGGTAGAACCACACAAGAAAAGGATTTAGGAGTAACATTTAGTGCTGACATGAAACTTTCAGAGCAATGTGGGATTGCTGCTTCGAAAGGAAATCAAATTCTAGGGCTAATTAGGAGAACTATCACATATAAGGAGAAACATCTAATTGTACCCCTGTACAAAGCAATAGTTAGACCACATTTGGAATATTGTATTCAAGCATGGAGGCCATATCGTAAAAAAGACATAGACAAGCTAGAAAGAATACAACGAAGAGCAACTAAAATGATTCCAGAATTAAGAGACCTTAGTTACGAAAGTCGCTTATTACAGTGTGGTTTGACAACACTAGAGACCAGGAGACTAAGAGGAGACCAAATAGAAGTGTTTAAAATAGTGAACGGTTATGAGGATGTTAATAGGAATATGTTCTTCAAACTTAAAGAAGGCAGTAGAACCAGAGGTCACAAAGCAGCATTAGTTAAGGAGCAGTGTAGGTTGGACATGAGAAAGTACTCTTTCTCACAGAGGGTGATAAATGAATGGAACAAACTGCCAAATGATTGTGTTAATGCTATTAGTGTGAATATGTTTAAAAATAGAATTGACAGATATCTGATAAGGGCGGGCTACACATAGATGAGAAAATTGTTGGACTCTCGATAAGCCATTGGCTTCCTTGTCCACTTGCCATCTGGAACTTGTTGTTCGAGATGACAATCTTGTTAAATCTTGTTAAACCCCCTTATATACGCCACTATCACACCCCACAAGATAATTAACAGTAATAAGGGGAGGACCCCACTTGAAGGCTAAAAGCAGCAACATCCGGCTGTGGGTGAGCGGATTGGGTGGTGATTGTCCGCTTCATGTCCTGGAGGGAGTTGGGGGGGGGACATTAAATACTTTGCCTGTATTGCGCCTATCAACCTTATGAATTTGTCTAACTGATGCTCACCCATTAAACAAGTTTTAGACATATGTCAAAATGTACTTTTTTTCAAGTTGAGCGGACTGAAGTATGCACCATTTTACGTCGATGGGAGCCACATTCCACAAGTTAGACAAAATTACACCTTTTTCAATTTGGTGACGTACAGCCAAACATAAACTGGCAATGAATTGAGTGTCATGGATGGTATACTGGCAAGGAATTGAGTGTCATGGATGGTATACTGGCAAGGAATTGAGTGTCATGGATGGTATACTGGCAAGGAATTGAGTGTCATGGATGGTATACTGGCAAGGAATTGAGTGTCATGGATGGTATACTGGCAAGAAATTGAGTGTCATGGATGGTATACTGGCAAGGAATTGAGTGTCATGGATGGTATACTGGCAAGGAATTGAGTGTCATGGATGGTATACTGGCAAGGAATTGAGTGTCATGGATGGTATACTGGCAAGGAATTGAGCGCCACCTGGGGGCTTCAGGTGCGAGAATACTTCTTTTCCCACTTGAGCCATGGTCAGAGAACCCGTGGCTGCCAAAGAAAGACGTACAAAGACACGTTGACGACCTAAATAAAACAGGGCCACACCTGCACCACAAACTGGGAGGACCTCGGTACCGTTTCGCTAAGATTCTTAGCGCGCTTTCATTCTTTAAAACTTATTTCGCTCCTTAGCTATGATCGAAAAAGAAAATTGCGTTTCACTAAGAATAAATAAAAACAAACGTTTACTGAAACGCTCGTAAAACGCTTCTTATTAACGAAGAGGTTAGACCGCTCATAGAGCATAACATATCCATCATAAACAGTCAAATTTACCTAACTGCGTATTATCTTTACTCCAGTTTTACACAGAGGTCTAATGTCTTTCACAATCAAATAAATTTTGCACAATCCACCACGCAACAGCCTTCTTCGATACAGACTGCCTACTGAATGAGAAAGTGAAACGACAGAGAAGAAATGAGAACGAGAGGAACAATCATCGGATACCTCAATTCCAACCAAAACAACCTGTCCCACTGTCCTAAGATCTGCCGATCAAGAATCGGGCTCTTGAGTTACCATAGGTCCAATGATTGACTCTTGATAGACGTCACCCTCTTTCCGAGGGACCGCCGATGATAAGTATGATTACAGTTCTTAATGCACCTACATGTACAGCTTTCAGCTACACCGTCCGTTTAAGGTGTGAGAGACTCCACAGCAAAACACCATAACCCTGACAAAGTATGAGTGATTATCAAATTGCGGGACATGTCACTTCACATCTATATTCCGCAATGTTCATCAAACATGTTTATATCCTAATTGTTTCCTATATTACGATATACATTGCTTTATATAGTATTGAGGTATTCGGTGTATTGTTGGTATATAATACATTAGATGTTAACATGCAACCTTTTCAACTGTTTCGCTTGTCCCAAACTCCAATCATTTTCCTTGCTTAACAAGTTTCATTGGATTCTGAAGATATCGGCAATTTTTTATTTGCCACAATTTTAGATTTGCCCAAAAACTTGGATGACAAAATTGTTCATATACGTACATGTGTCTGCCTGCTATAAAGTTAATATTCGGGTAATGGATTGACACGTAAGGATGACATTTGTTGGTAATTATCGTATCTATGTATGACAGAAACATGGTTGTGGTAACGATGCGCCCCTGATCTCTGCGAGTGTCCTTCACGCATACAATTTTCAATATCTCCCGCGAAATGATCGATACTGTGGAGTAGTTTGGGTTTATTCAAAGCTTCCTTTCACCTTGGACTAGCCAAACCGTGACCCGCCGAATTTTCTGAATTTTTCGAAGTCGTGCAGGCTTTTCAAGAGTAAACAGAGACGTAGAAAAACTATCCATGTTTTACTCAGAAGAATCGAACGAAAGCTAAACGCTGATTTCCATAACCTGACGGCAGTGTCGTATTTATGGGAGGGGGACATCGGGCCACGTCCTTGTGACGTTTGCACAAGCAACGTGTTCCCTGCTAGGCCGGGCAGCGAGACAGCTGAATTGCTATGCATTCCCGATGATTGAGTAGAAGAGCATGCGTCTCTACGTCTGTTTGGTGGAAAGTCGTGGCGAAAACCGTGGATATAAAAGCTGTCACAAAAGCGGGCGTCGGTTAATAATAATACTATGCCTTTTACCACAGGCGACTTTTATTTCTCAACGTCTTTTTACGTAAGTAAGGATAACTTCTCTTACCGGACGCCGCAAGCAGCACCATCATAACACCGAGAGCCAGTCGTGGGACTTGCCATGATTGCATCATTCTGAAATCAAAAGACATTATATATATTATACTGATCATGCATGCATGCATACATGCATGCATACGCACATGCATACACATGCATATCCACACATACACATACACTTACATACAAACATACATACATACGTACACACGCAAACATACACACATACTTACACACATACATATACGCATACATACATACACACGCAAACACACGCACACGCACGCGCACGCACGCACACAAACACGGTGACCCATCCTGCTCACCCAGGCGAGTCATTTGCCCATATATGGAATATGACGCGATATTTTCCAAGGTGTGTTTTCATTGCTATGCATGGATGAACCGCACAGGGGGCAATTCAATATTTAACCGTCATTGACATTGCATTGTTCTGGTGAGCGGTTAATCGGATTGGTTGCTACACATGAAGCACCTGCACCAGAAATAAGTTGCCAAACCAGTTTTCGTCAAGTGTGTCTACCAGAAATTCGTCAATTGCTTCCCAAGCGACTTATTCAACAATGCCTCCAACATCGATGATCATCTGAGACTGCGACCACATTTGTGTGTGTTTCAATGTGATGCATGGCTAACTCTATTTAACAAACATGTTGACATTCGGTGGCCCTCAACTACGGGCCATGGGGGCCAACGTTATGAAGAAACATTGTATTGTGCCACTAAAGACTTTACTAACTCTTCGTTCACTAAGCATTTGTGCTACAGCCAAAACACAGAAAGAAACAATCGTAGGACAAAAACACTTTCGTCCCACTTAAACTATGATATCACCATCGTCTGCCAACTATGCACTTCATTGCTTCCCACTGCAAGCAATCAAACAGACTGGGGTTAACTTTGAAAATGCTATACGTGTACAGTTGGTTTCATCGACGACTGATCAACGTGAACTCGAGTGTGCAGAGTGTGCTACACCAACGTGAAATCCTACCGAGATAAAACACTTGCTATATCTGACCGCATTATCGAAAATCATCTGGATATAATGGCGCAGATTCGAACATTGAATCGCATTAACTAATGTTGTGTAATGTGCGCCAGTCTATGACAAGACGTCTCGCAGAATCAGTCAATGTACGATGGTAGACAAGCTAAAAACAAATCAGTCGCAGCAATGACGTCTCGCAGAATCAGTCAATGTATGATGGTAGACAAGCTAAAAACAAATCAGTCGCAGCAATGACGTCTCGCAGAATCAGTCAATGTATGATGGTAGACAAGCCAAAAAACAAATCAGTCGCAGCAATGAAAGCGCAGCATTTTCTTATGTGATCACTGTGGTATCCAAAACTTTAGGATGGCAGCAACTGAATGACGACAGAGAGGTTACATTTATAGATATGTGACACGAGAGGCCGGTTGTATATGACAATGTTTCAAAATATATTCTCATCGAAACAAGCGACTCGCCGTACTGACACTGGGTGAAGTGACTGAGGTGTTCGGTACTTCCAATACGGGTAACCTGGAGTAGCGCGGTCCTCCTAACGAAAATATCCAAATTGTACACCACTATGTTATGTTAGCATGCCTTGTGTGTTCATATCATAGACAGATATGAGTGCGTTACTCATTGTAAAACTATTTTCAGCAAATAGACAAACTAGCTCAGCTGCCCCATCGCTGGGACAAGACAGCCATATGCCTGGGGTAATACGGTCCACACCCCCCGTGTTTTAAGTTCGTCATGATCGCCCAGCAGTGCACGCTAAAGTCAGATCAGGTAGTGGCTACCCAACCATGACATTGGGCTCTCTTGACTGCTGAGCAGAACAAAGACACGATATGCCTGGACGATTCTGATCGAGGGCAGTAACAAGATGACCGTTGAACCTCAAGAAATAGACATGCCTAAAACACCAAACTATGGAGTTATGGTCCATAAATATGGACGAAACATTGCGTGAAAAAATATGTTTGCATACAAATAGTTTGATAGTACACCAGGCTATTATAGTTGTTAAATTTAAATTGGGGTTAACGTATAAAATATACTTTACAATTCATAGAATAAATAGTACTTCCCTTGACTCATTCTGGTGAAATGTTGTAAAATGAAAGTGTTCCATGTGCATATTTGACAGTGACGGGATGTGATGGTGCCTTAATGTTTAGTGCTGTTGTACAATTATATCAAATGCCTCTTTCCTTTGTTAACAGCTGGTGCAACTTAGAAAAGACTAATACGTTATCGTTCTCAATATAGCCGGCATCTGAAAGCGCGTGTAGTTCCAGAAAATAACGTCTGGATCCCGGCCCGGCGGTGCGCATACGAGTTGCTGCAACTTGTGTTGTGTTATGTACGCTGACCTGCTATATAGTGTTGAGGAATGTGCGCTGACCTGCTATATAGTGTAGAGGAATGTGCGCTGACCTGCTATATAGTGTAGAGGAATGTGCGCTGACCTGCTATATAGTGTTGAGGAATGTGCGCTGACCTGCTATATAGTGTAGAGGAATGTGCGCTGACCTGCTATATAGTGTAGAGGAATGTGCGCTGACCTGCTATATAGTGTTGAGGAATGTGCGCTGACCTGCTATATAGTGTTGAGGAATGTGCGCTGACCTGCTATATAGTGTTGAGGAATGTGCGCTGACCTGCTATATAGTGTTGAGGAATGTGCGCTGACCTGCTATATAGTGTTGAGGAATGTGCGATGACCTGCTATATAGTGTTGAGGAATGTGCGCTGACCTGCTATATAGTGTTGAGGAATGTGCGCTGACCTGCTATATGGTGTTGAGGAATGTGCGTTGACCTGCTATATAGTGTTGAGGAATGTGCGCTGACCTGCTATATAGTGTTGAGGAATGTGCGCTGACCTGCTATATAGTGTTGAGGAATGTGCGCTGACCTGCTATATAGTGTTGAGGAATGTGCGCTGACCTGCTATATAGTGTTGAAGAATGTGCGCTGACCTGCTATATGGTGTTGAGGAATGTGCGCTGACCTGCTATATAGTGTTGAGGAATGTGCGCTGACCTGCTATATAGTGTTGAGGAATGTGCGCTGACCTGCTATATAGTGTTGAGGAATGTGCGCTGACCTGCTATATAGTGTTGAGGAATGTGCGCTGACCCAGTTGCACATCCTCGTGAAGAAAAAACAGCTTTGTCGAAATGACAAAGCGCTACTTTTAAAACAATCGATCACTCAATCTGGTTGCATCGCCTGGAAAGCAGATTCGGCGCTAGTGGCTCTGCATTAGCTTATTTCGTGTCCTGTTTGTCTGAAAGATACCAATGCATTCCCATTGGAAGCCATTTGTCAAGCAAGACGCCTCTTTTATTTATAGTGCCACAAGGATATGTGTTGAGCCTCTGTTATTTACCACGTATATAACGCCTCTTGGTGGCATTATCATGAAACACAATCTTAATTTCATCTGTACGCCGACAACACGTAACTCTACTTCACATTTCGACCGTGTACATGTGATATGTATTAGACAGTCTTCAGAGCGGCCTGCGTGACGGTGACACCTGCGTGACGGTGACACCTGCGTGACGGTGACACCTGCGTGCGTCAAAATCGTCCGATGCTGAACGGTAGGTGGTAGTTTTTGGCACGAAACAGAAATTGTCAGCCAGTTCTCTGGGGTATGCGTACCAATTCACCCGAGGATAGAGTTTATGATTCTCCTGCTTGTCTATCTTTGTTTACATGACATTGTTCCACAGTATTTAGCTGACTTGTTGAATAGCCACTCCGCGACGCGTTCACTGCGCTGAACCGAACAACAATTACTGATGGTACCGAGGAGTAAACTCGAGTGATGGGGACCGCTCCATTGTTGCGCCCATGCTTTGGAATGCGCTACAAGCGTCACTTAGAGTATGTAGTTCAGCAGCGTCTCACAGGAAAGCCCCGAACACATTCCTGTCACCCCTTGTACATATTTGTGACTCACCAAAGTTGGAACTTGACGCACTACTGCGTCACAATATTATGTACAATGGCGCACCCATGATGTGTATTCCAAGCCAGCACACCTACATCGGGCCGAGAGCAGGCCGAGGGCGGCAAACTTATCGGCATCCGCCTGCGTGTCGATGTAAGTTTCGTCCAAGCGGGCTGTGATCGGCAAGCGCATGCCGAGCACTGCCGCCTGCCAGCCGCGGATATCCGCCCTCGGGCGATGACTGCGTGCTGGCTGGGTTGCTCGCACACATGACGCGCCTCGTTGGCATACTGACTGTCAATCAGACAATGGATCGCCCGTTGACATTTGGCCCAACAAAATACTTTACTCAGAAAAAAAGATACATGGGCAAACAACTAGGCGCAAACCGTGAGCGAGTTTAACGTCTGCGACTTCTAAACATTTAAGCCATACGTGTGCGGGGTCGGTTAAAATGTTTGATGTCTACCGTGTCATTTGGAAATCTGTAGGCTTAATGACAGTGGGACAATTGATGACCATCTAAGTTCTGATATGAGATTGATGGTCGAGTGTGCGTTCAAAGTTTATTTCAATAAAACATGCTGCATTCGTTTGAAGTCTTCCAATCGTGTATATAATTGGGATATACCGTTCTAGGTACTACCATAAAAAAGGACGTAGGGGTAAAAATAAGTGCTGACATGAAAATGTCAGAGCGGTGTGGTATTGCAGTTTCAAAGGGTAAACAAATTGCTGGCTTTATTAGGAGAAATATAATATATAAGGAAAAAGAGCAAATTATACCTCTGTATAGC
Organism: Lamellibrachia columna; assembly: GCA_963662155.1. NCBI lineage: Eukaryota > Metazoa > Annelida > Polychaeta > Sabellida > Siboglinidae > Lamellibrachia > Lamellibrachia columna. The sequence goes on from OY759269.1 coordinate 29,694,782, forward strand.
TCTATAGCAATAGTTAGGCTTCATTTAGAATATTGTGTACAAGTCTACAAGAGCAAGCAAAGCATTATTCCAGAACTGGGGGAAGTTGCGTCTAAAAGAATGTGGCTTAACAAACCTAGTTGCAAGGAGGTTAATAGGTGATCAAATTGATGCTTTTAATATACTGAATGGGCATGAAACTATTGATAAAATATTTTTTTTCACATTCGAAAGATAGTACAACTAAATGGCACAAAGTAACAAAAGATCAGAGCAGATTGCATATCAGAAAGTACTCATTATCACAATGAATGAATGGAACACATTATCTACAATGCTAGATGCGTGAATGTGTTTAAAAACAAAAATGACAAAAATCTCAGGAGGGCGGGTTACACGTAGATGGACATGTGTTGGACTCTCGATAAGCCTGTGGCTTCCATGTGCACTTGACACCTGGACCGTTGCCTTGGAAGGCAGTCTTGCTAAATCCTCATGTCTTGCTAAAATGTGTAAGATGCATGGGTTCCCAGAAGAGCGATGCGTATTATACCTTGCATCTTGCCATCTTGCGAGGTATCAATAATACGCTCTTACCATAACGGTTTCAGAACAATTGGACACATTTCGACCCTTATATAAATAAATCGCTACATCATACGTAACGAAAAAAATTTCAATTTATAAATGGTTTCCATTGTATGAAGCACTGTCCCGGGTAGAAATTGGAATGAATAGAAGAGCGGCCACCTGGTGCCCTGTTGGGAAACTGGACACCCTTTTTCAGTGTTTGGATCAGCCCTGATCCCACGCATGTTTCTCGACAATAATTGGCAGCTTGCATTGGGTCTTGCTGCCATAGATCAATATGCTGTTACCTTAATTAAAGGAGGTGCGGTACGTGTCCATTGCACAGTGTGCGCTGTGATGAATGATCCACAGGAGACATACCGTTCCGTCGTCGTTGCGCTACTTTACAGTGGACTGTACATGCTCTGCGACGCTATCGCCAAATATCTGATACGACAGGCCCTATTCGAGGTATGGTTTCAGTAGACTGTCCGTCCATCGTCATTGTTGTGGGCGTGGCAGTGTGTGTCCTACAGTACGTCAGCGCACTCGTCACTCGTCGTCATCAAGACCTGTGCTGTGGAGTCAATGTCCCCACCACCACCACCACCACCACCACCACCACCACCACCACCACCACCACCACCACCAACGCATCGGAAATTTTGTTAATGGTGCGGGAGCGCCCACTCACGAACGAAGAACCGTATTACCAAGTCGCCGTATTCGACGGTTGCGATGGTAAGGAGTCAACAGCTCAAAAGGATCTACTTCGACCCAAAAAGGGTGGGAAGTTACGGCGGAGTCAGCGCCTGTACGGTCACGACGGTAAGGGCGTGCCCAAGTTCCTTGTGACGAATCGCGTGCGCATCAGCAAGATTAAGAGACTGTTAAAAAAGGCTACATGGCGAATTGGAGCGAAGATATCTTCACGATACACAAGGTTCATCCCTCCGATCCGCCCGTGTACCGATTGGTCGATGACATGTACAGCCACTCGAGAGTAGGAGAAGAAAGCAATCGAACAGAGTGACCGGTCTCACGCCATCAGCCACCGTCAGCTAAGTCTCGCGCCGTCAGTCACCGTGAGTTTGACGCCCAAAGAGACTCCCGGTGGCCCGTAAATTTTCCGTACAGAGGCGGATAACATGACCCAAGGGTTCGATACCATATACGTCTACACGGATATTGTGGAGTCCCGCATCGCCAGCGACAGTCTCGTACCGTTGTTGTGCTCCCTCCCGATTCGCGGAAATAACATCCACTACGTGCCTCTGTTGCGCAATAAGTTCGGGACGATCTCGATCGTTATAAGAGACGACATCGGGCGATCCGTGCCATTCGAGTATGGTAAGGTGACGGTGAAGCGTCATTTTCGTCGGCGTAGGACCGGACTGTTCTACTCCATTCCCTTTCGTCGCTAGGGAGCGCTGATGTCTACCATGTAGTCCTACAACCGCCCGGGACGCTGATGTACAGTGAGCGATAATACTACTCTTTCCTGATGCAGTGAGCGGAGGCACAGGCCATATGTATTTTTAGTTACCTCTCTACAGGGGAGCCTCTTTTGTTCAGCCAGAACCACTAGCCTACTACTCACGTTGTACGTTGATCTCTATGGGAAATATTAGTAGAAGCGACAATCGCCGGAGTTGGCATAGTCGAGACACTCCGAGGGGGTACCTGTCCGGGTGTGTCTATCTAAGACAAAAATATATATGATATTTTCTGTCAATTCCCTTATAATGCATCGCAATCCTTACTCCCACAACGAAATACCCACATAAACTGCGATGCAACTTTGGCTTTCAGTGACTCTACCAACATCAGTAACACCTTTATTCAACGTTATTATGATTGAATATTTGTTTAGTTTTTCCATTCATGTGTACCATATATTATTTTTTATTTACTTGAACACATTTAACATGTACCTGTCTCCATGATTGATGTTTCTGAACCTTCATTCTGGCGTTTCGTCGAAAGACTGCAGCATTTTATCGTGGCCACGTGATACAAATTCTTTAAGGAGGTTGATGACAGTTTCTTACTGCAATACGTCATTGTGTCCAATGCCTGCATATATATGTTCAGTCAAACGCATTAAATAGTTATTTATAATTATTTAATAGCCGTCGCATCAGTGTGTGTTATATATGCATTAATTAGCGCATCTCTTAAGGAGTCTATCATGAACAGTCAACATTGAATATATTAGGCAAATATGCTGCCTTCGTCTTCGTACGTCATCCACCCATTTCTTGCCCTGCAGAGAATAATCATTAGAAACGGTCGGTGACGTTAGTTGATAACAGGAAACGGACTCATCGATTTGTACCGCAAAACAAACCTACACAGTCGTTTTCGCTTAGTGTTTTCGTCCCATGGGTGTATTTGTGCAAGCTGTGGCTTGCTGTCTAAGCTAAGTTATATTATTATAAGGTGTACTGTATCCCCAAAACTTACCAAACCAGTCATATAAACGTCTCTATGTAGGGCCGCTCATCAATGTTGAAAGTTTAAATTGTATATCACACTAACCGGCGACATTCCACTTTTCAAGGAATAGTTAATCGCCGGATTGAGCGTACTGTTACATATATCCTCTGCTTTATTGTGGCACATGATCTAGGAGCAATTCCAATATTTAACAGTATTAATACCACACACTCACGGCAGAATTGAAATCATCGTAGACGTCGGAAAGTCTTTGGCAGGCAGTATCGGTAGCCGTATGGCAGCGTGTAGTCGTCTTTACCATTGACTGGAGACAGAGTTTTAGCCGTCGCCGCGTAGTAACATTCTAAGAGGGCTCTCAGTTTTAAATAGGGGTATGCCGCCATCCACTTTGAGACATGTACCCCGAGCACGAAGCCATCAATACCATCCAACAGTTCAGCATGTGTTGTTTGTTAACCCGCGTTTAATTTATTTGTATATTGATTCTTGGGCGGGCAACTGGACTTGGCCCAAACTCCAGTCATTCCAATTATTCTACTATTAATCCACACCCACACTCGCGAATCAGCTGTCGAAACTAATATGCCGGTGACTGTGACCGTGTGCAATACTTTCAGCGCATCTTCTGTCATGTTTCCAGAAGGTTCCGTTTTGTAGTTAGCTCCGACGGCCAACCCATATCCATATAATATAATGCGGCAACGGGTATCTCATCGCAATGACAATTTTCCGCGTCTTCTCTCTCTCTCTGTTTTGCCAGATCAACGAAGTAGTTTATTGTGTATTTCTTCTTTAACACGTCTTGTACAACTTCTTGTAGAATTCTTGCATGGTCGACGGGACTTTATTCAAAACATATGCCCTGGATGTCTCACTGTTGAAGTCGACAGATCGCCATTCCCATGAGAAAGTGCCTTCGATACGGTTCCACCACTCTGCGGTTGCTTTGGAATTATAAAACGACTTTGTGAATGTCACTGACTGAACCTCGTAATTCAGTATTTCACTCAAAAGTTTCTTCTTTATCGTCGAAATGATAGTGGCCAAAATGACGCCATCCATGTTGCCCAGCATTTCGGCATCAGTCACATCGGACATTGATACACCTTCCAAATGATAACCGTTCGGACAGAAGATATCATTCCATTTACTTGACGAGCAAAGTTGTGGCCATGGTGACAGCCGTGACGCTTTAATGTGCTAATTAGACGACGTACACTGAAGTTAGTGACTTACTACGTGAAATATAAGGAATTCCAGTGGTTGTAGGAAACAGAAAAGTCCGCCAAGCGTAATGTCAATTAATTCCAAAAGTGTTACTAAAATATAAATAAATATAGTCAACAGAAACCCGTCATCCATGTAAGAAATCGCTTTATCTTGGTATATTAATAAAAGGTTAGAAAAACATGAATGTGCCTTCATAAAACGTGCTGCGATGACTTGATCATGTAGATGTTCTACAATCGTCCCTCTGATAATTGTCTCTATTACTCTGTATATATGTTTGATACAACGATTATCAGTTTTGCGAACAATGAAGAATGAATATGCACAAACAAACATGACATGGTCTCCCACCACCAGTTTTATATGAGAGGTGTTTACATGTTCAGTAACTATCAGCGCTAAGTGGGACGCGTCTGGTTCTACATGTGACGACCGCACACACTAATGGAACGGCGAGACAGCCTGTAACATTATAATTACCATCCAACTAGAGATGATAGTGGTGGATCACCTGACTGCGTTGACAACGCTGATAAAACGCCGATGTCCTGTTCGGCTATGCAACGACAAGACAGCATCAGCAGTGACTGTCAATCAAGTAATCTTGAGTTGACAACATTCGTTACAAAACAACGTGCAATTTACTTCCAACAATTAGACGGTCAACTGTCAACTTTATACTTCAACGGAATGCAAGAACTGCTTATGTACTAAACGTCGGGTTAGCAACGTCTGGAGCGATGGTTAGTATTTTTAAACTGATTGGCTTAACATCGGTGCGATCATAAAGCGTATGTTCTTAGCATGACATTTGAACTCTCTTCGGCATAGCAACATCAATATAATTGGAATAGCATCAACGAATATGACATTCAAACAGTTTGACTTGTCATTTTCTCGGGGTCTGACGACCATATCGTGCAGGTGGACAAGGTTTGCTAACGTCAATATACGAAGAGGACTATTTGTCCACCATTGACGTTGCATGAGCGTAGCAACACTGTTTATCGCGGCGCAACCAGCAAAATACGTTTCACGGAATATCTGATTCACTATCTGAATAATTTAAAAGTGCAAGTGAATCAGATCATTCAGATATTCAACAAACATAAATATTATATCTTCATTTCATACACTGAGCTGTTTATTGGCTTTTGCGGTCACAAGGTGAACATATTTTATTATGGATTCGGTCGAAGTAAACGAGGTGAAAACGGGCATAATCAGTACAATTGTCGTCTTGAGTATCATCATGAACTGTCTTCTCATCACAGTGCTAGTGAAGTATGCAGAACTACGCGAAGATCGCAGTGCCCTCTTTATGTTATCGCTCTCTCTGGCTGACCTAGGCAATGGATTAGTCTTCCCGATCGGTGCAGCTGTGTGCTGTAGTGCGACCCCGACTGTGCAACATATGACGCAATACCTAAACATGATATTGAATTGGTTGTTCGTCGCAGTCTCGCAGCACAGCCAAGCTTGGGTGGCTCTGTACAAGATGACAGCGGTACTGCGGCCGCTCAGATACGAGCAGTTGCTCACAAAACATCGCTGCTACACAATCATCGTCTGCATTTGGGTCGTCAGCGCCGCTCTAGCGGCGTCAAGGTGGATACTTACGGTTACGTGGAATATGAACGTTTGCATGTATATATTAGAGGCAGGCAACAGAATCATTTCTTCATATATATATGTTAGTCAGGTACTTATTCTCGTTCTTGATTCCGGAAATTTCTCTCATCTACGCCACCGTGCGAATTTTCCTCGTCGTCGTCCGAGCTCACAGTCAAGTATCGGCTCAGGTGCAGTCAATCAGCGTAGGCGCCAACGAAGCAGAACTGGTGACTCTAAAGGCGATTCGCTCCGCCAAAAACGTCCTCATCATTTGCTTCGTAGCTGTGGCTCATACGGTGCCACTCTTTCTACACATGAGCATGCGTCACGTATTCTTCGACGTACACATGCTGTGACTGTTTTCAGTTTTGTTGCAATTTATTTATGCGTCTGCAATACGTTCACTAATAGTTTCCTGTACATGGTTCTTCACCGAACGATTCGTCAAAAGTTTAAGCTAATGTTCACCAGTATGTATGAGTCCTGCCTTTGTGACTGAATGCCACACACAGATCGGTGACGGTGACGGTGGAGGTAAAGCATCCCGTGTTCATGGTCGGGTTGTCGAGTAATGTTCGGTGAGGACATCGCCACGAACATGTCAGGTTGTTGATGTATGTTCAGTGAGGACATCGCCACGAACATATCGTGTTGTCAAATCGTGTTCGGCGAGGACGTCGATACATAAGATAGGTATACGTTTGTCATTGACAGATATTCCAACGTTGTGTAGGTCAGCTTGGTGTGTGTGTGGTATAGAGTAAACATTGAAATACAGTATATTTGACGACATGTATTAAAATTAACATTGTTAAAATGATGTGGTGCTAGACATTGTGATACTTGACAGTGTGGTGCTAGACAGAATTGCGAGATAATTTGGTGTTATACTATGTGGTGTTACTCTGTGTTGCTAGACAAAATAATATTATATAGACAGGGTAGTGCTAGACAGGGTGGTGATAGACAGGGTAGTGCTAGACAGGGTGGTGATAGACAGGGTGGTGCTAGACAGGTTAGTCCTAGACATGGTGGTGCTAAACAGTGAATATCGTAACAGCGGATACAGTATGTTTGTGGAGAGTACGGAGGATCGTCATAATTGACCGTCATAATAACAATATTTACACAATTTCATGATATACAACATTATCACAGAAATATACAGATACGCTTTGATGTTTGGTTCGGTCAGTCGATATATTGACTATTGGTTTCTTGGAATCCAACTCACGAACTTTCAAATTAGAGTAACTTGAAACAATGGAAGAAAAGATAACTTTATAAAAGTTACTGCCAATTGTACGAAATTGTTTACACAGCGTTGCGAAGAATTGTCCGTACTAATTACAAGGATAACTCGTACTAGAGGGGTGAATTCGACATATGAAAACATAACAATTTGGCCTAGGAGATACAAAGCGCCTAGTTGAAGTAGATTAACAAATAAACGAACAAATAAACAAACAAACAAACAAACAAACATACTCAAGCTCGATTATAGTAGCATGAATAAGTATTCAGTGAAACTGATCGACCATTTAATTATTTGTTTGGTATTATTAGCTTTAAACACTTGAAACTTACAACAGTCAACATGAAACATTTAAACTTCTCTTAGAAAGGGTATGCATGAAAAATGCATTTACTTACCGTACTTCATACATTCCTTGTATTAAGTCAGTCAGTCAGTAGTCAGAAAGGTAAATCATAACGCATATAAGACAGTTGCATAGATATTGCGATAGACACAGAAAAGAAGTCAATTATGCATACAATACACCACCGCGTTCTCTCAGCCGCCACGCAGAGTCGTTGCGCTGAGCCGTTACTCTGAGCCGTTACGCTGAGCCGCCACGCTGAGTCGTTGCGCTGAGCCGTTACGCTGAGCCGGTGCGCTGAGCCGGTGCGCTGAGCCGACACGCTGGGCCGTTACGCTGAGCCGCCACGCTGAGCCGTTACGCTGAGCCGCCACGCTGGTCCGTTACGCTGAGCCGCCTAGCTGAGCCGTTACGCTGAGCAGCGTTCTCATTCTTCGGCCACCCCACCTCACCCTCTTTCTTCGGCCACCCCAACGCATCCTCTTTCTTCAGCCACCCCACCGCACCCTCTTTCTTCGGCCACCCCACCACACCCTCTTTCTTCGGCCACCCCACCGCACTCTCTTTCTTCAGACACCCTACCCCTTTTCTTCAACCATCACACACTCTTTCTTCGTCCATCCCATCCCACCCTTTTTCTTCAGCCACCCTGCCCCTTTTCTTCAGCCACCACATCCCACCCTCTTTCTTCAGGCACCCAACCCCACCCTCCTTCTTCGGCTACCCCACAACACCCTCTTTCTTCAACCATCCCACCCACTTTCTGCGTCCAACCCACCCCACCCCACCCTCTTACTTCAGCCACCCCATCCCACCCTCTTTCTTCAGCCACCCACCCCACACTCTTTCTTCAGCCACCCCATCCCACACGCTTTCTTCAGCCACCCACCCCACCCTCTCTCTTCCGCAACCCCACCCACCCTCTTTCTTCGTCCAACCCATCCCATCCTCTTTTTTCAGCTACCCCACCCTTTTTTCAGCCACCAACCCCACCCTCTTTCTTCGGCCACCCAACCCCACCCTCTTTCTTCAGCCACCCTACCACACACTCTTCCTTCGGCCACCCCACCCACCCCTTCTTCAACCACACTACCATATCCTCTTTCTTCGGCCACCCCACCCTCTTTCTTCGGCCACCCCACCCCACCCCACCCTCTTTCTTCTGCCACCCCACTACATCCTCTTTCATCTGCCACCCCACCACACCCTCTTTCTTCAGCCACCCCACCACACCTTCTTTCTTCGGCCACCCCACCACACCCCACCCGCCTCCTTCGGCCACCCTACCACACCCTCTTCCTTCGGCCACCAACCACACCCTCTTTTTTCGGCCACCCCCACACCCTCTTTCTTCGGCCACCCCACTACATCCTCTTTCATCTGCCACCCCACCACACCCTCTTTCTTCAGCCACCCCACCACACCTTCTTTCTTCGGCCACCCCACCACACCCCACCCGCCTCCTTCGGCCACCCTACCACACCCTCTTCCTTCGGCCACCAACCACACCCTCTTTTTTCGGCCACCCCCACACCCTCTTTCTTCAGCCACCCCACCACGCCCTCTTTCTTCAGCCACCCCACCCTCTTTCTTCGGCGACCCCACTACACCCTCTTTCTTCGGCCACCCCACCACACCCTCTTTCTTCAGCCACCCCACCACACCCTCTTTGTTCGGCGACCCCACTACACCCTCTTTCTTCGGCCTCCCCACCACACCCTCTTTCTTCAGGCACCCCACCACACCCTCTTTCTTCAGGCACCCCACCCAATCCTCTTACTTCAGCCGCCCCACGCCACCTTCTTTCTTCAGCCACCCCACCCCAGCCTCTTTCTTCAGGCGCCCCACCGCACCCTCTTGCAAGTGCAAGAAGGGTTGTGTGAAGCATTGCAATTGCAAAAAAGCTGCACTTGAACTTGCACTGCGTGCATGTTTGTGAAGGGGAGTGCTCACATGATTTAATTCCTGACCACTGAAGGGAACTGTAACAGTAACCCTGGTGACATATGAACAAAACAGAACAGACTGTGATATCTAATAAGAACTGTTCGATTCGATTCGATATATATATATATATATATATATATATATATATATATATATATATATATACCAACATATCTTGGTGTTGATTATGGCTATGTTTGTTGATTGACCCTTTCAATATGAACCGTGTTATTGAATACTTTGTACTTTGTGTTCAACTCTTCAACTGTTTGGCTTGTAATCTTAGAAAGCTTAACATGTTTTAATAAAAATAAGGCTCGTTATGCAAATAAATGCTACCTTTTCATCAACTGGTTATTAAAACAGCACAATGAGTGTAATAACTTATTGTCAATCACTTTACACAATCTTGTAGAAGCTTATAATGTCAACTATCCCCACTTTATGTCAACTAGTTCCTCTGGAGTTGGCAGTTCTGAACACCGATTAATTCCGATTAAATTGCCTGACCGCCATTTTGTAAAATGGCCGCCATGGCCATTTGGAACCAAATTTGCAATGGCTCAATATCTATATCTGTTTGTTATATATCAGTCTATATGTATGCCAAATTTGGAGCTTTTATCTCAAAATGCACAATAGGTTTGCTATGCCGCCCCATTAACTACAATTACAGCGCTGAGGCGTATTCACCGGCGCGTTAAATCGAGAGGGTGGTGAAATGCTTAGCTCCATCGTTCACAGCGCTTTCGACTATTCATAAATATCTAGAGTTTAGCTGACAAAGGCAACATTGGTATTCGCGATGTGCACAGTTCTGTCAATATTGTCAATGAAGCCGAATTCGGTTTAAGGCATATGCTCTAATATTGTACAAAGTTTCGGTTTCGTTGAGATAATACACATAGCCGACATTATTCGGAATATAAATGTAACGCCGTCGATCGTGTTTCTCGTGCCGGAGTTCGTCGGTGTACCACGGCATTGTTACAATTGTCTCATTGTGATACTCGTCTCGTGCAAGGGAGCATGGTGGTCGACAATCCGACGTAAACCGGTGTCGTGTGCCTCAGCCATTGCCTCAACAGTTCCCTCAACGTTCAGATCCAGCAACGCGTCTACCAATTAACGAGTCGAACCAGAATAGCATTGGTCCATGTGACTATTAAACAATACATTGCATCCGGGCGCTTCAGAATTATGCAGTAGCTGTTTTGGACGGGTCGAAAAGATATAGCGAGATTTAATGTAGCTACCGTCGTGCTAGAACGATGACCATATGTCGGTTGTTGCTTGTCCCGTGGCTATTACTATTCCTGGTCGGTCAAACAAGAGGAGGGTGGCTCTTCGGGAGTAGCTGCTCACGCGTCAACTGTGTGTGGGGCGGCTGGTCGGCATGGGGCGCCTGCAGTGACCCGTGTGGCAACGCGGGCACACGGAGTAGGAGTCGAGGGATATCGAGGTCCTCCTCTTGCGGCGGCTCTAGTTGTTCCGGCCCCTCCAGACAAACCCTTACGTGCAACAGGTTCTGCGACAAATGCGGCATCCCGCAGCGCGGACACTGCTACTGCACGGGCGAGTTCTGGGGCACGTGCTGTGACAAACGTAAGTATGAAAACTCGTTATTTGCCATCACGTATTCAGTGTGTATTTGTTAGACGGGAAACAGCATACTCAATGCGAGCTAATCATGATTTAGAAGAAGAAGAAAAAACATAACAACATTTAAAATAACCACAAGAAACTTTTCATTCAGAAATACATTGCTGTTGAAATGTAATTATTGACGTACTGAATTCTAGCATTTACTATGTCGTAACCTGTATACGTATACTTTACATCATAAGAAATACATTGACATTGCAAATTTACAGTAACGTGATACATAGTTATGATTAATTGGGTGTCATTCGTGTATACGCACAACAAGTACATTTGTGAGAAACTTAATACCGTAGCAAGCGACATGACTGATTACAGATTAACAAGTCGGTCAGGTGTGACGACACCAAATCTCTTAATACTTGACGCCTTAATATGCCGCCTAAGCGTTATACTGTGCAGTTAGACATCAATGAAGTGAAGTATACGGACAGAATATCATTGTTTGTTCAAAAG
>OY759269.1:29711300-29761300 GCA_963662155.1 Lamellibrachia columna
TAATAGCGTTACGAACAACTGAATAAGCCCATCCTCGTAGCCTAATCGGAATGCTTATTGGTGCTCTGAAATGTAACCAGCGAAGCGCATCTATACATGAGTCGAAGCAGAATTTCTTGTTTTTTTTGTGATTTGGAATTGATACAGTGCGTCTTGCGTACTTCATTATTACGCAATAGCTGTTTTGACAGGGTCGCGAATGTATGGTTAGATATATTAAATATTAATGCAGCTGGAATGGTCGGTTGTTACTTGACATGTTACCATGACAACTCCTGCAGTCCGGACACAGCTCGTGGTGTGTCCGTCGTAAGTACGGAACACAAGTCCTGTATATAATTCTTGAATTTGAATTAAATGACGTTACAGTATTTTGTATAATGTGGAATGTGATGTTTGACATAATTACCTATCACGGAACACGTTATTTCGGTCGTTTCACACGGCCTGCTGTTGTGCGTTTTGATGTATTGCACACAACATGCTGGAAAGCCTGCGGCGTACAGGACGACGAGTAGTAAGCTTGAAATCTCCAGATATCATTGAGATGAAAAAATTAGCATATATGTACAAAGCTTACTCTCGCTGTTTGCCATTCAATATTCAGTGTTTATTTAACACACTCAATGTGCGCTAATCATGATTTACAACGACAAAGTGTTTGTTCCATTATGCTATTGATGTTTCTATGTGTCTACTTAGTGTGATTACGGAATTATCTAAGTGATAGCTTGGGCAACCATTAATAACATAACTACATTTAAAGTTAACAACACTACACTTTTAATTTATAAATATATTGCTGTTAAAATGTAATTATTGACGCACTGAATTATGACATGTACTATGTGGTAACCTGTTCACGTTTTATATCTTACATCACAAAAATTACATTGGAAATGCATATTTATAGCGACATGATATATAATTATGATTACAAAGTTGTCATTCATGTATGTGAGTAACTAGTACATATGCGAACATCTTAATACTATTGCCTTAATATAATTGTTACAGGTAAATTTAGATAACAGTCAATGACTTTGTATTTAGCTTCTTCAAACATTGTATACACATTTGTGTATATATTTGTGGTACTGCAGATATACTTAATTATTTGTATTTGCATCAATGTGTGTGTGTTTGCGCGCGCGCGCGCGCGTGTGTGTCTGTGTGTGTGCGCGTATGTGTGCGTGTGTGCGTGCGTGTTTGTGCGTGTTTGTGTGTGTGTGTGTGTGTGTGTGTGTGTGTGTGTGTGTGTGTGTGTGTGTGTGTGTGTGTGTGTGTGTGTGTGTGTGTGGTTATATACACATGTTTACCTTGTATAATGTATAATGTCAATGATGTTTGAATGAATGAATCGGGTGGCGATTAATGCACGTTTTCTAATTAACATGAGTGTTCATTACAGTGTTTGTATGGTGTTCCAATGCGGGGTATGTCAATTACAATTTATAAAAGTATTATAGGTAGGTCAAATTAAATCTTACAAAATAGACATATATCCTAGATGTGTATTAACACAATTAACAGCTATTAATTTACTATACTGGTATTATGCATTTTTGCCGCAATGGAAACACATTTGTTAAAATTTGCCCCGCTGTCATTATACACGTTTCGATCGCAATCCTGAAATATTTTTTTATCTAGCCTCCCTTACATAGCAATAAGTCGACATTGCCACACATACAAGCTTTAACTGAATGAACCCCGGTATATACAAAGTAACCCAGCTGTCGGGGTTTTGTGCTGGTCATATCAACCGACGAAATGGTTTCTAATGAATATTCAACGTAATAATGAGGTGTTTCAATGCACAGGTGTGTCGGTTCACTGTACTGATGTGGTGGATCAATGTACAGGTGTGTCGGTTCACTGTACTGATGTGGTGGATCAATGTACAGGTGTGTCGGTTCACTGTACTGATGTGGTGGATCAATGTACAGGTGTGTTCATTGTACTGATGTGGTGGTTTAATGTACTGGTGGTGAGATTTAATTTACTGGTGCGGTGGTTTAATGAACTGGTGCGGTGGTTCAATGTACTGGTATAGTGGTTCAATGTACTGGTATGGTGGTTCAATGTACCGGTGGTGTGGTTCAATGTACTGGTATGGTTGTTCAATGTACTGGTATGGTTGTTCAATGTACTGGTATGGAGGTTCAATGTATTGGTATGGTAGTTCAATGTACTTGTGTGGTGCTTCAATGTACTTGTGTGGTGCTTCAATGTACTTGTGTGGTGCTTCAATGTACTTGTGTGGTGCTTCAATGTACTTGTGTGGTGCTTCAATGTACTGGTGTGGTGCTTCAATGTACTTGTGTGGTGCTTAATTATTAATTATTAATTTTATTCCCACGTATTTGGTGAACTCAGACAAGGAATCATTATCATCTAAATCCCCGAAAGTACGTGAATACATTTGCATGGTATTATTCCTAAATCAGCTTCACTTTCTAAGCCGAACATTAACTGACTCAGTTCACATACAACGCAGTCAACCTAAGTACTCCTAAATCGAGCATAATATAACCCAGTCCACATTCAACATAATCAACATACGTAAGATTAGTCCACGAATGAACAATTCATACCATAACCGTGACTGAACCAACGGTATTCACAATTCGTATTCTATACGCAGACCACACGCTTCGCCCTGATTTTTGACACGCGACGGTTCATTGTGACAGCATTTCTTATCACGGACGGTGTTCAGCGAACCGCATCAGCACGACATTGTAAAGCCCGCAACAGGCACCGTCGGCAATCCTAGCGCGTTTCTCGAGGCTGCCTCGAATCTACAAACTCGCCGGTTTCTAGCGGTTGCTGCGAGTCTACAAACTCGCGGATTACAACCTTGTTTAACTGATGCGACACAAATGATGTTGTTACCTTGAAATATAATGACATGGCATCACTACTATTTTTTGGAATATTATTTTTTTTGAAATGTAAACATTTACAAGCGCTTTGGTGAACTCGGACAAGGAATCGTCACTGCTGCCAATAAGATGACGTGTGAAATCGTTTCGACACGGCCCCGCTCCGTGTTTAGGAAATTAATGGTACCCAGTACCTGTTGAAAGGTATTGGGGCCACTTTTGATACGTTCCAAATCACGTTACGTTCCATGTTGCATCATGCACAATATGAAACATCAAGTATAATAAGAAATCCACCAAGCATAATATGACACAGACCAATTTGGAACGTAACATGTAGCATGATGCACTGTTGTCCCCAATACATTTCCATAGGTAGCTACGTCTACGAAAACGTCAATGCGGCAGCAACTGAGTACAACATTTCACATACTGACATCCCACATTCCTAATGTGAGCGCTGTGCACATACTAGCATGCCAACAAACTCAGTGGTAGTAAAGCATGTGTATGGGGGGTACATGCTTTCCGGCTACGTCACAGCTTACTGCGTATATGTTGCTGGTTTTCAGAGGGTACACCTTGCAGTGTTTAATGTCATAAGCAAGCACAAAGCCGGCGACTAGTGAAACGATCACAATGGCGGCGGCTGGGGTCAAAGTTTTACATTTTTCTTTTCCTTTTCTTCGAACATATTATTGACAAATTCACTTATTTGAGCACCAAGATACACCCCCGTACATTCTGTCTAGCCACTCAGTAGCCAATGCAGCACAGTTTCAACATGGACCGGATAATTGTTCATGTTTGGCATTGTTTTTTATTGTGAACATGTAATGTATCCTGCTACGTGCATCCTTGCTTTTGTGCATAAAGTAAGCAGTGCATCCATATAAAATATTGTTTACATGCACATGTAAAATAATTTTATATGGATGAGTTTCATTATTGCAGTATAATAAAAAAATCATTATATTCGTAAATATGTGAACTATCGTAGTAATAAATTGCTTGCAGCATGTGCACAGATAGATCACTGCCGCTACCGAGTGTGCTCCAGCGGCACAAACCAGCGATGTCGTAGTTGCAACAACTACTACGGAGGAGAAAGGAAAGCCTACCGACTGGCGTCGAACAATGGATACAGCTACAGGATCTGTGAGAGTAAGTACATCAGGTGGTTATGTAAGCACTGCTATATGAAGACGTCCAGAATCTACTGGAAAACACAAGTGAGTAAACAAATGAAAGGATCTGTGAGAGTAAGTACATCAGATGGTTATGTAAGCACTGCTATATGAAGACGTCCAGAATCTACTGGAAAACACAAGTGAGTAAACAAATGAAAGGATCTGTGAGAGTAAGTACATCAGGTGGTTATGTAAGCACTGCTATATGAAGACGTTCAGAATCTACTGGAAAACACAAGTGAGTAAACAAATGAAAGGATCTGTGAGAGTAAGTACATCAGGTGGTTATGTAAGCACTGCTATATGAAGATGTCCAGAATCTACTGGAAAACACAAGTGAGTAAACAAATGAAAGGATCTGTGAGAGTAAGTACATCAGGTGGTTATGTAAGCACTGCTATATGAAGACGTCCAGAATCTACTGGAAAACACAAGTGAGTAAACAAATGAAAGGATCTGTGAGAGTAAGTACATCAGGTGGTTATGTAAGCACTGCTATATGAAGACGTCCAGAATCTACTGGAAAACACAAGTGAGTAAACAAATGAAAGGATCTGTGAGAGTAAGTACATCAGGTGGTTATGTAAGCACTGCTATATGAAGACATCCAGAATCTACTGGAAAACACAAGTGAGTAAACAAATGAAAGGATCTGTGAGAGTAAGTACATCAGGTGGTTATGTAAGCACTGCTATATGAAGACGTCCAGAATCTACTGGAAAACACAAGTGAGTAAACAAATGAAAGGATCTGTGAGAGTAAGTACATCAGGTGGTTATGTAAGCACTGCTATATGAAGACGTCCAGAATCTACTGGAAAACACAAGTGAGTAAACAAATGAAAGGATCTGTGAGAGTAAGTACATCAGGTTGTTATGTAAGCACTGCTATATGAAGACATCCAGAATCTACTGGAAAACACAAGTGAGTAAACAAATGAAAGGATCTGTGAGAGTAAGTACATCAGGTGGTTATGTAAGCACTGCTATATGAAGACGTTCAGAATCTACTGGAAAACACAAGTGAGTAAACAAATGAAAGGATCTGTGAGAGTAAGTACATCAGGTGGTTATGTAAGCACTGCTATATGAAGACGTCCAGAATCTACTGGAAAACACAAGTGAGTAACCAAATGAAAGGCATGTCTTAATTTCCATGAACGTGACCTGTCCACTTGTAGCAAGGTCTACAGAAAGTGTTCAAAAAGAAGAATGGTTCAAAATTATATGTCACCAGTGTGATAGCCAAAAATAAATGTGTATATATATATATATATATAAATATATATATATATATATATATATATATATATATATATATATATATGTATATATATATATATATGTATATATATATATATATGTATATGTATATATGTATATATATATATATATATATATACATATATATATATACATATATATATATGTATATATATATATGTATATATATATATATATATATATATATATATATACATATATACATATATATATATATATATATATATATATATATATATATATACGTATATATATATATATATATGTATATATATATATATATATACGTATATATATATATATATATATATATATATATATGTATATATATGTATATATATATATATATATATGTATATATATATATATATATATATATATATATATATATATATATATATATATATATATATATATATACGTAATATATATATATATATATATACGTAATATATATATATATATATATACGTAATATATATATACTGGGAAATTGAAATTCAATACTACTATTAATAATAATAATAATTAACTTCTATGGCGCCTATATCCTCAAGAACCTGAGCTCAGAGGCGCAACAAAACATAATCATTAAGCATAGTCGTGAACGCGCAAAAGTCATTATCAGAACGAGGGACAACCGAAGATTTATGGTGGAAATGCAATTTGGAATATGTCTTGAGTTTTTTTTCCGAAGATAGGCTATCTTCCGAAAAAGACTTTCAGATGTCTTGAACGTGAAGGGGAGTTCATTCCAGACCCTAGGCGCAGCGACAGGGAAAGCACCTTTGCCCAAGTTAAGTTTTGTTTTAGGCACAATAAGTTGTGAAATTGATGGTCTGAGCTGCCTAGGGATATTTGAAAGATACAGGAGACAAGTCAAGCAGGGTGGTTGTTGTGAAAATAGATCACGATATGTAAGAGTGGACAGCTTAAAATTAATTCGGTAAGTAACAGGAAGCCAGTGTAACTGAAAAAGTAGTGGTAGTGATGGCGAAAACTGAGGCGCCCTGCCTACCACACGTGCCAGACAATTGTGCACTCGTTGGAATTTAGCCAAGTCTCTTTTAGCAATGTTATTTAGTAGTGAATTGCAATAGTCAAGGCGGCTACTAATTAAAGCCGTTGATATTGTTTTAGCAGTAGATTTAGATAGGTGACGCCGAATTCGACGGAGATCACGTATATAAGAGAAACAGGATTTACATACTTGATAAATATGCTGGTGAAAGTTGAAGTCTTTATCAAAGACAACATCCATATTATGAACAGTGTCTGGTGGGAATGTATCACTGCCAAGCAGTTTAACTGGAAAATGGCTGATGACCATATGTCGTTGTTGTTTAGTGCCAATAATAATAAGGTCTGTTTTATGTGGATTAAGCTTTAGCTTACTTGATTCCATCCAAAACAAACTTGTGTGTCATCAGAATACAGGTGATGACTGAGATTATGATTAATAATGACTTGGCTGAGAGACGTAATATATTAGCTAAACAGAACAGGGCCAAGGACGGATCTTTGCGGCACTCCGAATGGAAGGTTTTGTGGGCAAGATAGTGTGCCAAATATGTTAATGCTTTGGTGTCTGTCTGAAAAATATGATTTGAACCACCGAAGACCTGTGCCAGAAATACCAACATGTCTATGAAGGCGTTGTAAAAGGATTAAATGATCAATCTTATCGAAAGCAGCTGAAATATCTAGTAAAGTGAGTGCTGTGACTTTGCCATTGTCCGTGTTGTCAACTATATCATTGTGTATCTTGAGAAGAGCCGTTTCGATAGAGAGGAATCGTTTATAAGCAGACTGTAGATCATTTGATAAGTGATGTCTATTAATATGACTAAATAAATATATTATTACACGGCATACGCCGACGACGTTGACTCCACCAGCAATGCCAGCCAATTCCTGGACGAGGTACAACAAGGTTGACATCAACGAAGCCAAAACAGAACGTACCAACATTCACTGAAGAAACAACCGTGCTGGAGAGGACTGGCGCATGATACGCAAGTTAGACTCTCGACTTGGGGACGTCATGGTACGGAGAAAGCAACTTGCGGCAATGGCTTTCCGGAAGCTGTGGCCTTTTTGGGTCAGACAACACCGTGTATCCCAAGACCTCCCGCTGCGACTATACAATGGAGGAATTCTACCGTCGTCATCTGAGACAGGTCATTGGCATCAGATACCCTCAGCGAATTTCGAACAATGTCCTCTACCAAAATGTGTGTGCAACCCACTGAGCTTGTCTGCCATCAAAAGTCGGTGGAGTCTGTTTCGACATGCTACGTGAAGCCCCTGCACAGCTGACCATCTATATTACTCTAACTTTGGGTGCAGACTGGCAGTATCTTCCCCCAGGCGCCGACCAGCACTCGCCTCTTCCTTCGCCTCCCTTAGCCTCCTTGCACCAGTGGCCTCTGATCTACCAACTGGCGATGTACGTAAGAAAAACACAAAGGCAGTCATTTATAGTTATTGACGATAATGCTTCTTGTCGGACAAAGATGGAAACAGTAGCCACGCTCCAGATGAGGTCTGACCATAATCGAACGTCCTGTTTATCGTTTCACAGTAATGTAGGGAGTATTAAAACGTGATTATATGAAATTAAGAAATGTAATCAATACAATACAATAAAGAAGACTTCTATAGCGCCAATATCCTCAGAAAACCGAGTTCAGCAGCGGACCAATACCAAAGTGTTAAGCACATGAGTTAACACTGACAGGTAATGAGTTCCATAAAGTCGGTGCAGCAATTGAAAAAGCTCTAGTTCCAATGTTTGTCTTAATTCTGGGAATAAAAAGTAAATGCGAAGTGGATGATCGAAGCTGCCTTTCTTGCGGGAATGAGCAGCGAATGTAAATATGCCGGTTGCCCGATGAAAGTGCTTGATAGGTAATAGTGCAAATCTGGGAAATAATGCGATGTTGAATCGGTAGCCAAAGTAGAGATTTTAGAAGTGGTACCGAGTGTGAGAAACGAGGCAATTTAGTAACTACCCTTGACAAGCAATTCTGCACACGCTGAAGTTTCATGTTAGCCTTGAGAGCGATATTATGATATAGGGAATTGCAATAGTTAAGCCTACTGCTAAAAAGAGCAGTTGCAATGGTTTTCGCAACAGAAACAGGCAAACATAGCGGATACGACGAAGATCACAACTGTGATAAAAACAACAATGGCACAATTGAGAAATATGCTGCCTAAAATTGAAATTTTGGTCAAAGGTAATTCCTAAATTCCGTGCTGAGGCTGTCGGTGTGAAATTCTGGTCCAGCAGGTGTCGGGAAAAAACATTCAATTTCGTCACGCTGCCTATGTGTACCAATGATGAGAGATTCTGTTTTATCCGTATTTACCTTTAATTTACTGTCATTCATTCAGTGGAAGATGTGCTGGAGACAATCCCTGAGCTGGTTATGGGAATGATTATATGATGTGACATGAGTGCAACTGAGCAGGCATATTCACAGGTTTGTTTGTAGAAGCTATTGGCTGTTAAATAGTGCATTTTATTTATGGTTTAGTAGATGGAGGGATTCATGGGGATTTTTCTGCTATGGGCCACGTTGGCGCGTGAATATATAGACATTTATGTAAACATTGACGGGCATCGCACGTGGGAGCATTTAAAAACAGCTGTATGTGTGTGATTTTGCTCAAACTTGGTCAGCGTGTCCACTAGATGTCCACTAGATGATGGCAGTTACTGTGAGCAGTTTTCAGAATTTATTATGGTCCAGTTTTTTTATAACAAAAACAAAACGTTAGCACGGCCACCAATGTGATATTGCACTGTGGTCTGACAGAGCTCACCATCTATATATTATAACGTTAACTTCTGGGGCGGTCTGGCAGCGTCTCCTCCCAGGAACTGACACCCACGCGCCTTTTTTCTACGTTCCTTGCACCGGCGGCCTCTGATCTTCCAATTGGAGATGTATTAAAAAACACAAAGGCAGTTATTTTGGTAGAGTCAATGTTTGTTTTACTGCTTCATTAGATCTATAATTCAATGACAACGTACCAACATTTCTAAATCATTCACCGGAATGCTTTGGATTTGCTTTTCTGAAAGTTATGTGATTTCGTCGAATTACACAGAGCATGTGTGTTAAAGGAGCATCAATGTGCTGTGAAATGTTGAAGAAAATCAAGTCGTAGGACTCGTTTTGCAGGAATCCTAAGAAACGTTATAATGGCAGCCTAATTGAAAATCAAGTGTGGTTTCACCCGTTTTGCTACATGGACGGGTATGGTTTTACAGAGATCTGCTCCTGGCGTTCAGACAGCTCCTTCTGTTACCCTGGAAATTGTCCGGGTACACCATCAAGTTGTCAGTGCGCGCCTGGGTTTGGGTCGACCAACTGTTTGAAAAGTAAGCGGAACATACTTATATTTATATCATCCGCTGGGGAGAATCATCGACATACGTGATAATACGTGATAACACGTGATAATACGTGATAATACGTGATAATACGATTTTGATGGCCGCAGCTCGTTTGATGCATAAACAACACACAAGGAAACGTGTTTTTGTGTCAGTGGGCAATGAATTGCTGTGTATAAAGTAAATATACAAATATCGCAAACATCAGTACTGTGTTTTAAGTCTAAAGAATACACGGGTATTTTTTAGCTACCGCCAGCATTGAAAAGTGTTGTTTAACTAATTCAAGCAATACATCGCCTAATATTAGCCATTGAACATCGATGCTCACATTAAGCAGGGCCACCCCACCCAAGGCCATACGATAAAGGAAAAGAAAACCTATAGGCATAGTGCAAATTCCCACTATTAAACATAAATTAACTAAAGAGTCATATATGAAAATGTATATCTCTCCGACACTCAGCCCCGGCTAAGCTGTTCGGAAAAACAACCTTGTAGAAAAGAAACCAAACAGCTACAAATGACACAACTGACCAATATGTAACAGGAATGCCATGTGGAATATGTGCCAGTATGTGGGCAATAAACGCCGAAGCTGACCAGATTGGTAAACCAAGCACTAATTAATTAATTAATTACAACAAACAGGTAGGCTTACAACTGCATCATAGGAATGCGAATATATCGGCGGAATGCCGCAGACATCAACCTTCCCATGTGTTGAATTTGCAAGGCGGTAAAATCCTTGGAGGCAGCTATTGTGGCGGCCCCTAACGGAAAGAGTGACATTTATAATGTACAGGATTGTGGCCTGAATACGCCAGGCAAAGTAGGACTTAGTCACTGGACTGTTATCAGCAAATATGAATAGCGGTCCAGATGTGGAGCCACAGCAGCGAATGTACCGGCATACATACTTCACTGGGCAAACGGACGGTTGATATGTGATCTCAAGGGCAGCAGACATGATGCCCTTCTGATGTTTAAAGTGCCTGATAACAAACCGCAGTAAGGTACTGGTTTGACCCTTGCACAATATCCAAATCGCCGTGCTGTATAAGGAAGTCAGTTGAAACCCCTGGTCGCACCGTAATTTCATTTATGCGCAAGAAGCCATGAAATGCTATTTTGTGACTAAATTGTATCGCTGACACTGAAGACACTATCGTCGAAGATGCATAGTGTGAGGAGTACGTGTGTGTGATGAAGGCAGGCATATTTTCCTGTGAGAGAGGGGTTGTTTTGGTCCCGGGGCAACTAAATACAAGATAGTATCTCAGCATGATGACACTGCGTCGATATGCTGCCCTCTAAGTGGGTGGATCGGATAAGATCGGAACCTCGACGCGCTGGTGAGGTTGCTGCAGATAAAGTCGCACAGGACACAGTTGCATCTCGTCTACGTCGAGACATTGATCGTCCGGGCAGCGTTGTAGCAGCAGTGCTGGCAGAAGTAGCTGCACTGCTCGTTCGCACTTTTGCAGGGTTGAATGGCAGTGTTTGCAGAGCCTTCTTTCGTGGCATCTATAATACTCATAGTCATAAACGGATACACGGCTTGAACATACGGATAAACCGACCTGTTATGCCGCAGATAAGCTGGCACATATAACGACATAACATTTGTTGATGAATAACTGATTTATCCACAATGCATCATATGGGTAGATAAATAATCGATTGTGATGTGGCAGATAGACTGACACGCATAATATACTATGCATTACACGTGCTAATAAACAACAAACGTGCCATGTGGCAGATGGACTGACGCACATAACATTTCATATAATTGCACGTGTTAGTGAACAACAAACGTGCATGCGGCAGATAGACTGATGCACACAGAAACTCAATGCACTGAACCACAATTCCAGCAGCTGAAATAGTAGAAACACCAGGAAACATTGCCTAGTGACTAATGTCTGGCTAAAAACCATGCTGCACCGCGAATCAAACGAAAGAATAAACGTTCGCCCTACATGAAACTATGCACCCCGCGTCGCCGCTCAACAGGGCACTGAAGTCTACCAGCATACCGCGGTGCTTCCAGAAATGCACACGATTGAAAAAAAATCAGTTAAACGCCCGAATTCGCGGTTAACGTCGTCGACTAGCTGGTTATAACCCAGGGGCAGGCGATGCCTGACAGTGACATATGACCGCCTCGAGAAAGGCGACGGACGGAAGCGATAGTACAACTGACAGATGACAACTTGCGAAACACAGTTCTGATTGACGAAATCACGGGTAATCTGTAAAATCTTCAAAATATGCTTGCCCGCACGAAGCTCGGGTACGACATTCCGTACAATGGGTAAACACACACCGGATTGTCCCCGCACAGCAAAGGATACAAACTGGGGGTTCAGGCCCGCAGGTACAATGATAATGCTCGAAGCGGTAACAAAACTACCACCCACGAACGCGATACGTGTGAACTCCGAGGGACACTCTGCCATTATGATACTTGTTCACGACATATCTAGCCGTGTAGACACGTAGGTCAATAGGCCAGAGTGAGCAACAAAATATCACAACATAACTAGGCAGCACTCATCGTCGAAACTAGATGGAAATAGCTCTTAAGAACGTGATGCACAGATAATAATTTGGATACAAATGACAGCGTGTGTGCCTCTGTTGAAAAAATGGCGGAGACGAGTTCTGGTTACGTCACGTGAGCACTTTGGAATGGGGCGTAGACAGTTCGAGACAGGCACATGCAATTTGAGGCCAGTCCCTTTCCAGGTTTACAGACTTGAATACAAATTGAGCCTATTTGAATTTAACACATTCTTGTCAACTGGAATAATAATTGTTTTTAAACTGCTTCATTCAATAAATATGTATGCTATGTATGTTTGATCAGTATATGAGTGTGTCTTTTGTTATCAGGTTCAATTTCTTCCACTCGTTTTCATGAAGCATCTTGGCAACTCGGTAGCTACTGCACAAGATACACGGACTGGAAACATTACACATCCGTCCAATATGCATGGACTGGAAACATTACACATGCTTCCAAGATACACGGACTGGAAACATCCGTCCAATATGCATGGACTGGAAACATTACACATGCTTCCAAGATACACAGACAGGAAACATCCGTCCAATATGCATGGACTGGAAACATTACACATGCTTCCAAGATACACGGACTGGAAACATCCGTCCAATATGCATGGACTGGAAACATTACACATGCTTCCAAGATACACGGACTGGACACATCCGTCCAATAAGCATGGACTGGAAATATTACACATGCTTCCAAGTTACACGGACTGGAAACATCCGTCCAATATGCATGGACTGGAAACATTACACATGCTTCTAAGATACACGGACTGGAAACATCCGTTCAATATGCATGGACTGGAAACATTACACATGCTTCCAAGATACACGGACTTGAAACATCCGTCCAATATGCATGGACTGGAAACATTACACATGCTTCCAAGCAACACGGACTGGAAACATTACGCAACCTTCCAAGATATATGGACTGAAATATTACAAATGCTTCCTAGATACACATACTGGAAACATTACAATGCTTCCAATATATGTGGACAGGAAACAGTACATACGTTTCCAAGTTACATGGAATGGAAACATTAAATGTGCTTCCAAGATCCCAAGATATTGGAAACATTACACTTTAAATCAAATCAAATTCATTCCACCATTTGCAAATAGTAATTTTGGGATGTCCTAACGATTGTTCATCTTATGTAGTTTTGGTCCTCTGCGGTCGAAACACCTACTTAGACACCGCGTCGCTCTAAAAATAGATTCAATAGTGTATGCATTACATAACTGATTAATGTAGGGCAATACATCCAAGATACACAAAGTAGAAGTGAAAACATTGCACATCCTATATATAATTCAACTGCATTATGAATAATTTGCCGGCACCTATGAAAATCTTTCAAACTTTCAGGATATATGTAATGGTTTAAAAATCATGGTCCAGTTTTTTGTAAGTGAAAACAAATTCCGAGAACCGAGAACAAAAGCACTAGTTTATTTTATGTTTCCCCTATTTGTGTCACAGTCAGCACCAAACCCATCATCACCTGCTGTCACGTGACAGCCGAGGTAACAACCAACTCCAGCACCGAGAAGGTGGAGATTGGATGTGAGAAGCTGACAAACACCGTCGTCTACACCAACTTTCTGCCATACACGGTGAAGGTAAGTGGCTTTTAGCATCGGTCTTTCAGTGGACATGTTACGTAGTATTGTGTACTAGTTTAACAAGGGTTTATCAAGATCGCCCTCTTGATATATGTGTCAATATTATTTTAAAAAGTCACGCTGCTAGCATTTACACAATCAATAAGTAATATGTTCCATCCAGCTTCAAATGGTAATTACATTATTGGGTTGATTAGGAGAAACACAACTTACAAGGATAAAAAGCTAATTATACCTGTGTATAAAGCAATAGTTAGACCTCATTTAGAATACTCTATAAAAACGTGGAGACCATATCGTAAGAAGGATATAGATATGCTTGAACGCATACAGAGGATATAGATATGCTTGAAAGAATGTGGTTTAACAACTCTAGAGACAAGGAGGTTAAAAGGAGATCAGTTTGAAGTTTTTTAAGATATTGAATGGGTATGAACATATTGATAGAAATGTGTTTTTCTCTCTCAAGAAAGATAGCAGAATTAGAGGACATGAGGTAAAGTTAGTAAAGAATCAGTGCAGATTGGATATCAGGAAGTACTCATTCTCACAGAGGACAGTAAATTAATGGAACAAATTAAATACGGATTGTATAACCTCTAGAAGCGTGAATATGCTTAAAAACAAGTTGGACACATATCTCAGGAGGGCGGGTTACACATAGATGAACACTGATGGCGATCAACTATTGAAAATGAAAGACGTATACTGGGGTGGAATAGCTGGAACGAAGCCAGACATGTAGCAGCTGACAGAACAAGATGGAGGAGATTCACTTCGGCCTTATGGGCCACTGGGCCCGAAGAGGATAGGTAGGTAGGTAGGTAGAACACTGATGGACTCTCAATAAACCAATGGCTTCCTTTTCCACTTGCCATCTGGGCTTTTGACTTGGATGGCAAATCTTGTTAAAACTTGATCGTCCTCAGTGAGAACGAATACTTTCTGATATCTAATCAACAGTATTTCTTCAGATATTTAGTGTGTTTCTCGATCACCAACAAATGCTTATGCGCGTTGAAATATGTTTGCACATATATGTGTGTATATGTAAATTACGTTGTAACTGGAATGGAAATGTCGATCCCAGAATTGGAATTGGTGTTCAAGTAATTGGAACGAAAATGTAATTAGCATTTTCAATTACTTTTCAACTACATTTCCAATTATATCACGTAACATTTTGACTCAAATTATATAAACTATATGAATATATCGTATTTGTTTGCCATTATATAACATAATATGCAGGAATTGGATAAAGCTGCTCTAAAATAAATGTTATGTGTTGGCGTTGAGTACGTATATGGCTGCTTTGTTCACATATTCATTGAAATTGGTATTTTGAAAATTTAATTGGTATGTGTAATTTTTGTGTAGCTGATCTGTAATAGGAATTGATGTAATGTAACAAACCCAACTCTGGATGCATGTATGCCGTAACAGCAAAAATACAGAAGCAATATATATACCTTGTAATTGTATTTGTAGATTGTTTTCAGTAGTTTGTTCATTGGCCCATCACCGATTGATTTCCCCAGAAAGTACTACATCAACAACTTCGTTGTGGGGGTCACCAATGTGAAATTTACACATTATGTTGCACGAGGTAAGTGAAGTGTAGGAATTTACCATTTAATTGGTAACCAATTAAATGTTATACCTCTTCATAAATATCATTGAACTGTAAAAGTAGTTAGTTTTCTCCATGGCTATGTGCATCGCATAAGCTAAATAATGAATGGGAACTAATATCTTAATATGTACACAGGACTCCTTGAGACCACCCCTCCAAAATTAATCAACATTGAATGGGGAATAATGTTTTACAATGTACATAGGGCTACGTGAAACCACCGTCAAGAACTAATCATCAGTGAATGGGAAGTAATGTTTTAATATGTAAGTAGAGCTCCTTGAAACCACCCCTCAAGAAGTAATCAACAGTGAATGGGAAGTAATGTTTTAATATGTAAGTAGAGCTCCTTGAAACCACCCCTCAATTAGTAATCAACAGTGAATGGGAAGTAATGTTTTAATATGTAAGTAGAGTTCCTTGAAACCACCCCTCAAGAAGTAAGGGGCTATTCACAATCTGATATAGCCATCTTCTAGCAGTGTCATTGAAATATATTTCCATTATCTCAAGACTCCATGACTCATGTAACGCGAATTGACAATGAGGGATGTAGGCCTGGGATGTCCCGGGACAGACCACATACCAGCGTACTGGAGTGTAATCTACAGAACACAATGCAGAATACTCCTCTTCAACACGAAGACAGGTACAGTACTGTGGTTGGGTATATGGTGACAATATATGTATCGGCACGTGTTACTATATCAGCAGTATTAACAATGAATAATTTTGTGCTGTGTTGGATATTGCGTTCTTGTACTCTCAATATGTTGTCGTATAAGATATAAATGCATTTCTGTAGAAAAGATACTGCACAAACAACACTGAAGCATCTACTTCTATCTTTACTTAGGGTGCACTTTGAGGTGTCGGCATCCAACGGAGGCTACGTAGAGATTATAAACTTTGACCACAGTGGAACTATCGGCTCGCCAAAGTATTACACTGGCCAGACGATAACACACAAAGCTGAACTTGTCATCGACCTGATCAAACCTGTTCACTGCTCCGTGGGGTCAACTTGCTCAGATAACATGCTGGACAGAGGTCCACCAATCACTAAAGCAGTAAGTGAATAACGTCGACGTTAAATACTTTGAAGGCAAGTGAAAGAAATTATACTATTATTATTTTGTATATTATATATTATTTTGTATATATATATATATATATATATATATATATATATATATATATATATACATATATATATATATATATATATATATATATATATATATATATATACATATATGTATATATATATATATACATACTCATACAATACATTTCACAAGTTGTTGTATATTGTTGTCAGAAATAAATAGCACTTTTATGACATACTTTAAATTATTAGTGCTTATATATATATATATATATATATATATATATATATATATATATATACAGGGTGTATATGTATATATTATACATTGTGCAAGATTTGCTGGAAACTTAAACAAGGTAACATTTAACTGTGAAGAAAAACTTATTGTTGACGCCTTTATCAAACACTGCAACACTTTTTTTAATATGATTGCTACATGCTACCAGGTAGTTCCTATTGGTAACATATTACATAATGTTATTGCAGACAAATCTCACTGTGCGCTGGGCGGGCTGGAGTGATGGACTGGCTGGAATAGACGAATACGAGTTGGCACTATTCAAATTACAGCCATATGGAGATCAATTGGCGCACCGCGGCATTGTAGCACTTCCTAGGAAATCTCTCAGTGCAAACAGTATTAGTTTCAACACCATTCTAGTGGATGCTGGTAAGAACCATGAAATGCTGTTTTTTATTAAATATTTTATATCAGTGGCAAACAATACTATGTTTTTTTTTATAACGCATTAAGCCATAGCATAACGCCTAGGTGATAACGTAAGCCGGCTACTTGGTATGCACGAACGTTGTTTTCGAGTGTACATGAGTTGGTTGTCAGGTGTGTATGCCGTGGTGCTGCTGACTGTACATGAGTTGGTTGTCAGGTGTGTATACTGTGGTGTTGTTGAATGTATATGAGTTGGTTGTCAGGTGTGTATGCCGTGGTGCTGCTGAGTGTACATGAGTTGGTTGTCAGGTGTGTATAATGTGGTGTTATTGAATGTATATGAGTTGGTTGTCAGGTGTGTATGCCGTGGTGCTGCTGAGCGTACATGAGTTGGTTGCCAGGTGTGTATGCTGTGGCGTTGTTGAATGTATATGAGTTGGTTGTCAGATGTGTATGCCGTGGTGCTGCTGAGCGTACATGAGTTGGTTGTCAGGTGTGTATGCTGTGGCGTTGTTGAATGTATATGAGTTGGTTGTCAGGTGTGTATGCCGTGGTGCTGCTGAGCGTACATGAGTTGGTTGTCAGGTGTGTATACTGTGGTGTTATTGAATGTATATGAGTTGGTTGTCAGGTGTGTATGCCGTGGTGCTGCTGAACGTACATGAGTTGGTTGCCAGGTGTGTATGCTGTGGTGTTGACGGTGGAAGACAAGGCGGGGAACTCACAAGCCGCCAGACGCTTCCTCATCTTCGACAACACCAACACCATCAGCATAAACACGGGCGCAGACAAACAACTGCGGGTGAACTCGGCTGCCGAGAACACGTCCTACACATGGTTGACGACACTACGGGAGTCAGACAATGCTGGAGTGAAGGTGAGCGTCGGCTGTGATGACATTGTTTGGTTATCTACAACTGATTCACACTTTCTTACTCGTCTTGCCTGGCTGATGAAACGTTAAGAGCAAAACAATACACGATACACCCTCACTATAATGAACGCTTTGGGGCCTGGCCAGAGTGTTCGATATATCCGATTTTCCTTTTATGCATGAGTAAAAAAAACAATGCAGGACAGAAGGTTTCAAAGGTGTTTGTGCGATTCATGTTGTTTTACTGTAAATACGCATGCTTCAGTTTTGCAATACATGTCTCGGGTAATTTCGTACCAATTTATTGCCACTACTCAGATTAAATATTAGTTTCCAGCCGGATGTGTATTGCCACCTTCATTAAAAGTATTTCGCGAATGTCATTATTCCGTAATTGCTTTAGTCATGCTACACCACTCATTTTCTCCGACGTTCCAATGAGTCATACTACATGACTCATTTTTCCGACACTCCATTGAGACCATTGGTTCATCTTGTTTTCATTGTAGGGAGCTCGTTTTATATATTTATATTTATATACTATACATTTCTTCCTCTCAAAGATTTGATTTGCTGTCATAATTGTTTGCTTCATTGGCATTTTAACTAGTGAACATGCAGTAGGCTGTATTGTACCAGAGCATACAAATATCACTACCAATCGCTCTAAAATGTTCTTTTGCAGGCCGATGTTAAGAGTGGCTTTAAGCCGTTATATAGTAGGTCGATGTTGCGAATGGCTCTAAAGCGCTCTATCGCTGTAGGTCAATATTAATGTTGGTTATAATGTGCTCTATCGTAGGTTGACGTCGTCTGGAGCGGTCACTTCGCCAACGTGTTCCACCACACTCATAAGTTCCTGACTGGGATCGCGCCTAACTCTCCTCCGATAGACGCAGGCTATGATGAGACGACCGGACAGCCTCCTAGCACAGTTTCTATGGAGGTATGTCCATCAAGTTGTCGTTGCGTGATGTCGAACATTGTCTTCATGTCCATACGTAATAAGCGAATGTACATTATACACACATATTATGTTGTTCAATATTAGTGCATTATACACACATATTGTGTTGTTCAATATTAGTACAAATACATACGTAGCTCGTGCACATATAATATTTGTGTACTGATGTAATGTGAAAAACATTGCTTGCATCTTGCATTGATCAAAATACAGTCTCTCTCCTACTAACTAATCAAATGTGTTTGAGTGGATGTTTTGAGAAAATTAATATAAAAATTGTTGACTTTTGTAAACCGCAAATTAAACCACGAGTTATTGTGTAAATTAATTTGTTAAGTTTTTTTTAAATTATGTCTTCGCGATGTATCTCTGCAACCCTCACACAGGGTGATTGTATAATGTTGACTTGTACAGTAACACATAGTTTAATTTCAACGGTAATGTTAGACGTGCATTTGTATTTGCAGGCCATGCTGAATGTGAATTCCATTTGTGTGTGTAGGCAATAAGGAATGTGAACGTCATTGGTATTTGCAGGCCATGCTGAATGTAAATTCCATTTGTGTGTGTAGGCAATAAGGAATGTGAACGCCAGGTGTGTTTACAGGCCATGCTGAATGTAAATTATATTTGTGTGTGTAGGCAATAAGGAATGTGAACGTCATTTGTATTTGCAGGCCATGCTGAATGTAAATTCCATTTGTGTGTGTAGGTAATAGGGAATGTGAACGCCATGTGTGTTTACAGGCCATGCTGAATGTAAATTCCATTTGTGTGTGTAGGCAATAAGGAATGTGAACGCCATGTGTATTTACAGGCCATGCTGAATGTAAATTCCATGTGTGTGTGTAGGCAATAAGGAATGTGAACGTCATTTGTATTTGCAGGCCATGCTGAATGTAAATTCCATTTGTGTGTGTAGGTAATAGGGAATGTGAACGCCATGTGTGTTTACAGGCCATGCTGAATGTAAATTCCATTTGTGTGTGTAGGCAATAAGGAATGTGAACGTCATGTGTATTTACAGGCCATGCTGAATGTAAATTCCATTTGTGTTTGTAGGCAATAAGGAATGTGAACGCCATGTGTGTTTACAGGCCATGCTGAATGTAAATTCCATTTGTGTGTGTAGGCAATAAGGAATGTGAACGCCATGTGTGTTTACAGGCCATGCTGAATGAAAATTCCATTTGTGTGGGTAGGCAATAAGGAATGTGAACGCCATGTGTGTTTACAGGCCATACCGAATGTGAACGCCATAGTGAAGTACGAATTTACTCACGCCATCGACCACCTCGGTGGCCGATCAATCACGGCTCCCGCTAGATGGGTCAACGTGACAGCCTTCCAGGTCTGGTGTGCTTATCTGATAACAACGTCACAAGTCTGATATCTTCGAACGTTCATGGGTATCATAACGCCACCAACTGAGTTGCAATATGCATAATGCAATGTAGTTTAAACATCTGTGTTATAGAAGGAATAATAATATACACGTGTAATATCTAACTTATTTATTATTGATTGCTTAGTAAGCATCGCGAAATACTTAAGTATATTTTAGGTCGGTAAGTACCATAACAACTAACAAGTAAATTTAAAGTTGTCAATATCATTTTAAGAAGGAAATGTTTTGGTCAGTAGCATTTGATAAGATAGTCGGTAAGATAGTCGGAAATATGATATGAGGTAGTCAATATAATTTAACACTGTCGGTACATGTTGGAATAGTTGACATCATGTACACAACAAGTGTCATTTAAGATAAGCAGTCTAATATAAACAATGTTGTTATTATGATATAACAACTTCTGCACCATTGCTTTCGTTGGTCTAGCCAGTCAGAATGTATCACACTGATTAATTTTTTAGTATTGTAAGAATAATGTGAGAACATATACGTCAACGTCAACGTGATGTTTGAGACGACATTGTGTTTCAGAGCGAGAAGATCACTGTAGACATCCCGAGAGCGGACGGTGACTCGGTGCGAGTTTGGGTCCGGGCGACGGACGTGATGGGCAACACGAAGACAGACTCTGTGTTGGTGCACGTCGACTCGTCTCCTCCTGTCATCCAGGATGTCCGTCTTGATCGACATGGCGAACACCAACCCACAGAGCCATATTATCTGACGTGAATAAAGCATCACATGACAATGATGGCTGACTCAGCCGATAGAAAATATGAGAAACTGCACACATTCCGCCACACATATCTTCTTGGTCAATTTCATTTTCAATGCACACATGCCGTTTTCAACTCTTTTCACTATTCGGTATAAGCCAACCGTCACCTCAACATTAGCTCTCCTACAATTATGCTTAAAACAAATTAACTGCTTATATATATTTATATATATATATATATATATATATATATATATATATATATATATATATGTGTGTGTGTGTGTATGTGTGTGTGTGTGTGTGTGCGTGTGCGTGTGCGTGTGCGTGTGCGTGTGCGTGTGCGTGTGCGTGTGCGTGTGCGTGTGCGTGTGCGTGTGCGTGTGCGTGTGCGTGTGCGTGTGCGTGTGCGTGTGCGTGTTGCGTTGCTTCTGAAGAGTGTCTCTGTTTCAACATATAATTAATTTGGTAATGTGTTTACTGTAATGTATTTTACTGTTTGCCGTAATTATTTTGCCTAGGTATGAGGTCGATACCTACGACTTTCACTCAGGTGTGAAGGAGATTCAATGGCAGCTTCACGATTCACAAGATCCAGAGACACTATACGACAGTGGACAAATGACTGCCCGCAGACCCATGGTAGGCTCATCGTAGGTTATACCTAATTCATTGTTGCTACGTGGCACCGCCATTTCGGCGCACCAAGGAATGTCTGCATGTACGCTTTAGACAACTAAGATATCCAGAACATACCACACGCCAGAAACAGACCAGGGCTACCCAGTTTACGTTTATTAATATGTTGTGATTATTCTGAACTGTTCTACAACAAAGTAATTTTTTAAACCTTGCGTTTTCAGAGTATATAACAATTGGCTGTTAGTGGAGGAAATCAGTTTATTTCACATACATAATGGATTTGGGTAAACTGCCTCGCTAATATGCGCCGATTAGAAATACAGCTTGACCTATTTCGATAAACCGAAGTAACTGCACACAAGTCCACCGATATAATCCACATCAACCCTTTAATTTCATTTATATGCATATATATCCAATGTGAAATTGGGATGGGTATATGGTTTTCTGTGTTGTTACAAAAGCTTACGTTTTGTAAGGACAGCATTTCCAGTCTCCGCATCGAATCGTCAGGTGTCCATGTTTCTGTTTCTTAGCTAGTATATATATATATATATATATATATATATATATATATATATATATATATATATATATATATATATATATATATATATATATATATATATATATATATATATATATATATATATATATATATATATGTATATATGTATGTATATATGTATATTTATTCGTACATATATTTTCAGAGAGCACCTGAAGATTGCTTCATCCGCCGTTGCTATTGCATTCCGAAGAACAGAGAGTGCTATCTGCAGAACTTTGAAATTAAACCAAACATGAGTAAGATTGCTCAGTTGCACAGCAAGAAAGACTTCAACCACCAGCTCGTCCTCAGCTTTACCAACAACGCAATGTTGACAGTCATCTACAAGGTGTGGCCGATACAGAGCGACATGTTGTCGTTTTGATTTAGTATATTTTTGCCGTTGTATTTCGTCGGCCAAGTAACAACATAATGGCTTGATTAGTAATGTGCCACACTGATGTTTTGACTCCGCTTAACAAAATCCCGGATATCATAATCTTAGTAGAATCAAATATATTGGCTGGACATAATCATTCCCTATTCACGCTGCATTCAAGTGTGCTGCTTAACATAATCCAATTGCTCGAAGTGAGTGTATTAAGGGGAATCCATTGTAATATCACGTATATATTGTTTTTACATATTTCTCAGAAAGATACCAATGCGTGCGTATGTCAAGAAGCTTGCAAAGGGCGTGGTCCACTCCACATTAAATGTGAACGGAGTTTTGCTTTGCAGCGAGGGTTTGTTTTGTGGACGAAGCGCAAAAAAGTATTGATTGTCATTGTAACATAATATTATTGTTTGTTCAATTAGTACAACAAAGACGAAAATGCCGGGGACGGTGTCTCAGTGCCAGTGATAGCAGGCTGTTCAGTGTCGGGTGTGGCAGTCATTGCCATTGCAGCGGTTGTGGCGGTCTACTGTATCATCAAGAAATCAAGGAACAGGTATTGTGTTGTTGTGTATAAATGATTGTAAACGTGGCGTGCTGTACGCGCACATACATGTACGCAAGCATTTGTATACATATTAAATCCGGGTAATTCGATATGCACTTGATATTCTTGAATCAACGACACTTAAAGCTAAGTTGTTCAGGGAGCCTCGTGATGAAGCCAACAAAGCCAATACTGAGGACACGAAGAAAGAAACCGACACAAAAGAACCGCATATATACACAGCCCTACAGTTCAACAATCCGGAGTTCACCGGTAAAGAAGACGACGACCAACAGTTCAACAATCCGGAGTTCACCGGTAAAGAAGGCGACGACCAACAGTTCAACAATCCGGAGTTCACCGGTAAAGAAGACGACGACCACCAGTTCAACAATCCGGAGTTCACCGGTAAAGAAGACGACGACCAACAGTTCAACAATCCGGAGTTCACCGGTAAAGAAGACGACGACCAGCAGTTAAACAATCCGGAGTTCACCGGTAAAGAAGACGACGACCAACAGTTCAACAATCCGGAGTTCACCGGTAAAGAAGGCGACGACCAACAGTTCAACAATCCGGAGTTCACCGGTAAAGAAGACGACGACCACCAGTTAAACAATCCGGAGTTCACCGGTAAAGAAGACGACGACCAACAGTTAAACAATCCGGAGTTCACCGGTAAAGAAGACGACGACGTCATTTACGAAACTCCTTACGAATACATGCGACGACATTAACGCTGGCTTGGTGATCTGCATCGCGTCGGACAAGATGCACTTACAATAATCAGATTGGAAATATCAGAAATGTACTTCCGTAAAGTGTTAAAGGCATTTTGGGAGAACATTCGACAGACCACTTTTTGTTAAACACAAATTGAGGGTGTTGAATCCAATCGTCATGTCACGTCTGTTACCCTGTCCTCTCGCTCTATGCCTTTCAAAATGGCCGCCACTAGTAATATCTGCACACACTGTGGTTCTCTTATCTGAAATTATAAGCTGTAATATAATTATTTTAGTTGCTATAATCGTATTGTTGGGATAAGTATTTTTATAATAGCATAGTTATGTTGAATAGTGGTAGCCATCTTGAATTTCAAGCTGGCCATCCATAATAAATAATTGCATACTTCAACCAAACATTCTTCTGAGGAGTCTCAATTATACATTATCGTGTCACTGAGTGCAACAAATACCACTGCTCTCTTTGTATCGGCACTTGCATAGCAGATCAGACTTCTTGCACTTGCGTGGTAGATTCATGCAGCCAGTGGTGCAGCCACAAGAAAAAAATGTAATGCAGGATCGGGGTACAAGTGGAAATGCCATCAATATTGGCACTAGCGTATCTTCCTATTCTCCCCATCTCATGGATTCATGAGGGGTAGATCTAAAAATTGGACGTGGGCTTGTCTCCATACTGTTGCATGATAATATGATCACATCAGATGGAATGATAATGCAATACGTTTTTGTTGAAGATAACCGGGAGTGTGTTATTTGACGATCAACATTTATCGAGCCTTGTCAACTGTATCCAGTCTGTAGAATAAAATGTTCAGTATCTGTGGCCATTTCTTCTGTCGTGGAACCTTTCCCAGGTTCTGCAGTAACTCATGGTGATTGAAAACCCTCTGCGCAGTTTTCTTGTTGTGACCTAACAAGAATGAAGTCACATCATTTCAAGTCAAAGCATGCATTCCATTAGTGTTGGGGCACAGAACTTATGTTTCACTATTGCATCAATTGGGATTTATCTCCTCCTTTTTACTGTATCAGTCTTGGGCCAGAGCTTTTTGCAATGTATCAAATTGTAGTGAGCCAGAAGGAAAACCAGTGTATCGGTGTCCCGATCGTGAACCATTACACGGTCAGTTCGACTATCAAACGGTTTGTTAAACCCACTGGCTACTTCGATTGTTTTGGCATGTTGCTCCTTTCCTACAATCTGCTCCGAGGTGAATCGTGCGAAATCTTCCAGTGCTATTAACTTATTCCAGTCAGATGGCAAGGATACATGGCGATGTTCAATGACCCTGTGAATTGGTGTGGCGCTCGTTCGTGTTCATGACTGCCAAATGCAATGTATGCGCAATATTTCAAATAAGGCATCCAAATGTCGAGATTCCTTTTGGTATCACAATGGCAATAACCAATGCCTGTCCATCAATGAAGAAGGTTGCGATCAAATAAAACTTGCCTTTATATATAAACACATATCAGTACAAATCAGGCACAAATAACACAGAGAGGGTAACTAAAAGGTTAACTAAAATACAAAACGCTACAAAGGAAGGGTTATAATGTAGTGGTTCGATATACTTGTGTGATAGTTAAATGAACTGACATGGTGGCTCAACGTACTGGCTTTATGGCTCAGTATAATGATGGTTCAATTTAGTGGTGTGGTGTGGTTGTTCAATGTAGTGATATGATGGTGCAATGTACTGGTGGTTCAATGTAGTCGTATGGTGGTTCAGTGTAAAGGTGTGGTAGTGCAATGTTTCTGTGTGGTTGTTCCATGTACTGTTATACATTTTAATGTATGAGTGAACGCGTAATACGCATGTCTAAGTAAACGCCTTATGTTAACCTGCCACTGTTGCGAATATTTGACTCCCATACATGTTTACTAAAATAAAGAAGGAATACACATGAAATAACGCGCGCCACACCTCACTAGATGTTGTCTCAAATGTGTATAAACGTGGAACATCGATGAAATTGGTTTTATAAATGTGGGACCGTGACGTTACATGGATACCCGTCGATAATGTTCACACAATTCATTTAATTTCCACTTTCTGTTTCTATTGTTTTATTCGAAGAATACAATCTAATCTATAAAGTAAAGTGTCTGTTTGTATGCCTGTCTGTCACTCAGTCAGTTTGTTCCCCACGGGCCCCCGTGGGGCCCTGGAATGATTTTTGTTTCTGTGTCACCGTAAATATAATACTTATGCCTACACATTTGTCGCTGAAAGTATGCAGCAATGACGATGATGATCATCATGGTGGTGGCAATCATATTGTAATTTGTAATATCAGTTGTTGTGCAATTGTCCTAGCGTGTGATTTGACTAGTGAACAAGTCATGTGCGACGGCGCCACATCGTCTACGAATCTACCCTGTAGAACAATACTATTTTCAAGTCTAGTTTGCACTAAGTGCACAGTGTAAGACGAAGCAAATTAAAGTAGATATGAATATTGTTGATTTCACAGTTGTGGCATGCGAAGTGCTAGATGTTATCTTTTGTTAACCTGTGACTCATACCAAGAGTTCTCCCGTGACGCTGACTCACACGTATGTAACATTTCAATGAACCCTGCAATGTTATTGTTCTACACACACACACACACACACACACACACACACACACACACACACACACACACACACACACACACACACACACACACACACACACACACAAACAAACACACACACACACACACACACAAACAAACACACACACACACACACACACACGCAACTGTTCCGGTTCATTGTATACATGGGAACTCCTTGTTGCACCGTCTCTACCTAATTGGGAGCCCCATGCTCTTCGAATCCGACCGAGAGTTAAGTTCGGTTTGTTAGTAACGCCAAGTTAGCTGGTTAATGGATATGTTACATTAGGGCTATTTGGCTAAGGTTAATGGATATGTTACATCCGGGCTATTTGGCTAATGCATAATGTTCCATTAACCATGCATATGCCGGTGAAACGTGTTTTCTTCCATTTATGCAACCCAGTGTTCATATCAGAGCCTGTGGCGTTAATCATTGTTGAGTGCCGGTGGAGAGATCATTCATCTAGATTATGTCAATCACTCTAATATGATCTATAGCATAAATAAATGCAGCGTACTTATCGTTTTTTAGATTATCACCTATCTCGAAAAAAAAAAAAAAATGAAGTTTGCATTGCACTGGTTCGATAATAGTTGTAGTGTGTGTGTCGCTATCATAAACATTGCCTGCGAGTTGGACATTTGTTAACTTCCCGGTCGTATCGCTAGTAGGACCATTGTTAACGTCCCGGACCTACCGCTAGTTGGACCATTGTTAACGTCCCGGACGTACCGCTAGTTGGACCATTGTTAAAGTCCCGGACGTATCGCTAGTTAGACCATTGTTAACGTGCCGGACCTACCGCTAGTTGGACCATTGTTAACGTACCGGTCGTATCGCTAGTAGGACCATTGTTAACGTCCCGGACCTACCGCTAGTTGAACCATTGTAAACGTCCCGGTCGTATCGCTAGTAGGACCATTGTTAACGTCCCGGACGTATCGCTAGTTGGACCATTGTTAACGTCCCGGACGTATCGCTAGTTAGACCATTGTTAACGTCCCGGACCTACCGCTAGTTGGACCATTGTTAACGTACCGGTCGTATCGCTAGTAGGATCATTGTTAACGTCCCGGACCTACCGCTAGTTGAACCATTGTAAACGTCCCGGTCGTATCGCTAGTAGGACCATTGTTAACGTACCGGTCGTATCGCTAGTTGGACCATTGTTAACGTCCCAGACGTATCGCTAGTTGAACCAGTGTAAACGTCCCGGACGTATCGCTAGTTGGACCATTGTTAACGTCCCGGACGTACCGATAGTTGGACCATTGTTAACGTCCCAGACGTACCGCTAGTTGGACCATTGTTAACGTCCCAGACGTACCGCTAGTTGGACCATTGTTAACGTCCCGGACGTACCGCTAATTGGACCATTGTTATCGTCCCGGACTTACCGCTAGTTGGACCTTTGTTAACGTCCCGGACGTACCGCTAGTTGGACCATTGTTAACGTCCCGGACGTATCGCTAGTTGGACCATTGTTAACGTCCCGGACGTACCGCTAGTTGGACTATTGTTAACGTTCCGGACGTACCGCTAGTTGGACCATTGTTAACGTCCCGGACGTACCGCTAGTTTGACCATTGTTAACGTCCCGGACGTACCGCTAGTTGGACCATTGTTAACGTCCCGGACGTACCGCTAGTTGGACCATTGTTAACGTCCCGGACGTACCGTTAGTTGGACCATTGTTAACGTCCCGGACGTATCGCTAGTTGGACCATTGTTAACGTCCCGGACGTACCGCTAGTTGGACCATTGTTAACGTTCCGGACGTACCGCTAGTTGGACCATTGTTAACGTCCCGGACGTACCGCTAGTTGGACCATTGTTAACATCCCGGACGTACCGTTAGTTGGACCATTGTTAACGTGCCGGACGTACCGCTAGTTGGACCATTGTTAACGTCCCGGACGTACCGCTAGTTGGACCATTGTTAACGTCCCGGACGTACCGCTAGTTGGACCATTGTTAACGTCCCGGACGTACCGGTAGTTGGACCATTGTTAACGTCCCGGACGTACCGCTAGTTGGACCATTGTTAACGTCCCGGACGTATCGCTAGTACACATTAATATTGCCGAAGGTGTTTCAGTGAACCGTCACTGAACACTGAAGGCTGTCATTACTTAATATCTTATACAGATCTTTCAGACGATTTTCACATAAGATTAACGGATCGTTCACAATTGTCGACATTTACCTATTCATACATAGCGTACTAACGGGAGAAGGGGTCAATACCTACGTAGGGGAGACCCCGGTTAGTTGTATACAGGGGCACGTTGTTACAAAGTCGTTTTACGAAAACGTAGCCCACTTGTGGAGTCACCATCAATATTAGTTGTTTGGAAGTCCAAATACTGTCCAAACATCGAAAATCGGGAGTTACGAAGACGAAATCAATGAGGTGTTGACAAAAACCTGTTTAACCACTTAGAACTTATTTGCTACATATTATCATCTCACTCAGCCACTTTTTATGTTTACTGAACGAAACTTGAAATATTTAATATACTGGATAGTATAAAGGGTTATGCCAAGTAGAACTTAAACTGAAATTCAGGATATGTTATTGTTCACCTGCGTTCAACTGCAACAAATATATTTTGGGCCATTTGTTACAATTATATTGGGGCAAGTTATTACAACTGTAGCAATGCTCGGACGGCTCGCAACGATGGATCAAGTTTTCAACCAGTACTGTAAATGCTAGCAGCGTGAATGCGTTTAAAACACACGTCGAACCCCCGGTACACATGTCGAACCCCCGGTACACACGTCGGACCCCCGGTACACACGTCGGACCCCCAGTACACACATCGAACCCCCGGTACAGACGTCGGACACCCACTGTACATTCAAAACCCCGATACACACGTCAAACTCCCGATACGCACTTCAAACCCCCGGTACACACGTCGAACCCCCGGTACACACGTCGGACACCCACTGTACATTCAAAACCCCGGTACACACGTCGAACCCCCTGTACACAGGTCTAACTCAAAGTACACATGTCGAACATGTTAGACTCCCGCGATACACGATAGACCCCCGGTACACACATCAGACCCCCGATTGACAATCAGATCCCCGTGATACAGATCAAATCCCCGGTGCATAGTCAGCCTACAATGACGGCTCACATAATAGACGCAACGTACACAAGTCAGACTCACGTCGCACCCCCGACACACACCCCAGAACCCGGTACACAAATCAGACTCCCTGTAGACACGTTGAAACCGCGGGTACATAGGTCAAACTCCTCGTTGACATTTTG
This sequence comes from Lamellibrachia columna, assembly GCA_963662155.1. Lineage (NCBI taxonomy): Eukaryota > Metazoa > Annelida > Polychaeta > Sabellida > Siboglinidae > Lamellibrachia > Lamellibrachia columna. The sequence goes on from OY759269.1 coordinate 29,741,457, forward strand.
AACCCCTGACATACACGTCGAAACCCTGGTACACAGAAGGAACCCCGGTATACACGTCGAATCCCGGGTAAACATGTCCAATCCCCGGACACACAATTCAAACTACTCTCTGTATTCTCTTTGAACCCCCGATATACACGTCGCCTCCCGGTACATTGTCAGATCCGCTGTACACATATCAGAAGACCGAGTACACATCATACACCTGGTACAAATCATATCCCCGACACACACGTCAACTTACACTGTCACATCCCTGGTTCATATAGCAGACGCCAGATATTCACGTGAGGCCACCAGTACACACACGTCAGACTCCATGTAGACAAGCCTGACCCCCGATACACACATCAGACCCCCGATACTCACATCAGACCCCCGATGCACAGTCAGACCCCCGATACACACGTCAGACCCCCGATGCACAGACAGACCCCCGGTACACGTCAGACTCCGAGGTCGAACCCCCGGTTACACACGTCAAACTCCCTGATACACGTGTGGAACCTCCCGGTTGATACGTCGAACGCCCGGTACACATATTGAACCCTTCTAGACATGACGGTCCGGTACACACATCCAACCCCCCGATACACACGTCTGACCCCCTGTTGAAACACATAAACCAGGGTACACATGTCGAACCTCGGTACACATGTCGAACACCCAGTATACACGAGGAACCTCCCAGTTGACACGTCGAACCCTCTATACACATGTCGAACCACTGTAGATATGTCGAACCCCCAGTACAGACATCACACCCGTCGTACACACTCGAAATAGTGATATGGTGGTTCGATGTACTGGTGTGGTGGTTCAATGTACCGGTGTGGTGGTTCAATGTACCGGTGTGGTGGTTCGATGTACTGGTGTAGTGGTTCGATGTACTGGTGTGGTGATTCAATGTACTGGTGTGGTGGTTCAATGTACTGGTGTGGTGGTTCGATGTACCGGTGTGGTGGTTCAATGTACTGGTATGGTGGTTCGATGTACTGGTGTGGTGGTTCAATGTACTGGTGTGGCGGTTCAATGTACCGGTGTGGTGGTTCGATGTACCGGTGTGGTGGTTCGATGTACTGGTGTGGTGGTTCGATGTACTGATGTGGTGGTTCGATGTACTGGTGTGGTGGTTCAATGTACCGGTGTGGTGGTTCAATGTACTGGTGTGGTGGTTCGATGTACTGGTGTGGTGGTTCAATGTACCGTTGTGGTGGTTCAATGTACTGGTGTGGTGGTTCGATGTACTGGTGTGGTGGTTCAATGTACCGGTGTGGTGGTTCAATGTACCGGTGTGGTGGTTCAATGTACCGGTGTGGTGGTTCAATGTACTGGTGTAGTGGTTCGATGTACTGGTGTGGTGGTTCAATGTACCGGTGTGGTGGTTCAATGTACTGGTGTGGTGGTTCGATGTACCGGTGTGGTGGTTCAATGTACTGGTATGGTGGTTCGATGTACTGGTGTGGTGGTTCAATGTACTGGTGTGGTGGTCCAATGTACTGGTGTGGTGGTTCAATGTACTGGTGTGGTGGTTCAATGTACTGGTGTGGTGGTTCAATGTACTGGTTTAGTGGATCAATGTACCGGTGTGGTGGTTCGATGTACTGGTGTGGTGGTTCGATGTACTGGTGTGGTGGTTCAATGTACCGGTGTGGTGGTTCAATGTACTGGTGTGGTGGTTCAATGTACTGGTGTGGTGGTTCGATGTACTGGTGTGGTGGTTCAATGTACTGATGTGGTGGTTCAATGTACCGGTGTGGTGGTTCAATGTACCGGTGTGGTGGTTCGATGTACTGGTGTAGTGGTTCGATGTATTGGTGTGGTGGTTCAATGTACCGGTGTGGTGGTTCAATGTACTGGTGTGGTGGTTCGATGTACTGGTGTAGTGGTTCAATGTACTGGTGTGGTGGTTCAATGTACTGGTGTGGTGGTTCGATGTACTGGTGTGGTGGTTCAATGTACTGGTGTGGTGGTTCAATGTACTGGTGTGGTGGTTCAATGTACTGGTGTGGTGGTTCAATGTACTGGTGTGGTGGTTCAATGTACTGGTTTAGTGGATCAATGTACCGGTGTGGTGGTTCGATGTACTGGTGTAGTGGTTCGATGTACTGGTGTGGTGGTTCAATGTACCGGTGTGGTGGTTCAATGTACTTGTGTGGTGGTTCGATGTACCGGTGTGGTGGTTCAATGTACTGGTATGGTGGTTCGATGTACTGGTGTGGTGGTTCAATGTACTGGTGTGGTGGTTCGATGTACTGGTGTGGTGGTTCAATGTACCGGTGTGGTGGTTCAATGTACTGGTGTGGTGGTTCAATGTACCGGTGTGGTGGTTCGATGTACTGGTGTAGTGGTTCAATGTACTGATGTGGTGGTTCGATGTACTGGTGTGGTGGTTCGATGTACTGGTGTGGTGGTTCAATGTACTGGTGTGGTGGTTCGATGTACTGGTGTAGTGGTTCAATGTACTGGTGTTGTGGTTCGGTGTAATGATATGGAGGTTCAGTGTACTCGTGTGGTAGCGCAATGTTCATGTGCAGCAGTTCCATGTACTGGTAGACATTGTGAAAGCGTCACAAGCAGCTAAATCACATACAGTAATGCTCGAGCCTATGTAAACGTCACGTTCACAAATTGTCAAGCTCAACGACGGGTCTGTCTGTCTGTTTGTCTGGCTGTTGTGCCTTATGTACGACCGCATTTGTCGATCTATCAGGACGAAACTTAACAAGGTGACCCAGGTGGCCCTTCTGACGGACATGGGGGAGGTCGGATGTGGAACCTTGTCCATAGCCCCCGTAGGGTTTGGCCTGGTAAAAAAATATAAAAAAAGTCTTTGCGGAAGTTGCAACCCTGGAATTATTTTGTTTTCTGTGTCATCGTATAGATACTACTTATGCCTACACATTTGTCGCTGGGTGTATGCAACAACTTTGAATACTTTTCAGTGATGATGATGATGATGATGATGATCATCATCATCATCATCATCACTAGAAGCAGCAGCCGCAGCAACAGCAACAATAACAACAACAGCACCAGAAATAGATAGTGGTAGTAGTTGTGGCGGTGGTGCTGGTGGTAGTAATCATGTTATAATTAGTAATATATCAGTATTTGTACAATGGCCCCTAACGCGCGACTTGCCTGGTCAACAAGTCGGTCATGTAAAATTTACGTTCTTACGCGGTATCCAGTCCTTGGGATTGTTCAAAGCGCTTTTCACTTCACCCCTGGCAGATACAGCCACGCTGCGATTACTGCGATAAGACAATTCGTTCAGATGTCAATCTCTGTCTGTAGCCAGGTACTCATTCACACAGCTGAGTGAACTGTGGCAACGTGGGATGAACGAAATTGTCAAAGCTTCGAAACGGCAGCAAGAGGATTCGAACCCGGGTTCTCTCGATTGAGAGCCCGACGTTCTCACCGCTACGCTTCTGCGCCCCACATATATTACGGCGCCATTATGTTCACTGCTGTCGGGGTTTCGTGCTAGCCATCTACGCCGATGAGGTGAACACAACGTATAAACGTGTCGAGAATATATCCAATGAACTGGTGTGGTGTGTGAGTGTACTGGTGTATTGGTTCCATGTACTGAGGAGCTGTGGTCTAACGGTTAGAACACGCGACTGTCGATCGTAACGACGGGGATTCGATTCCACAATTTCGTTCACCCAACTTTGCCTGTGTGTTTCGAAAGAGACAGGAACAAACGTTGGTCCCTTCTACCTGGTGTCTGTGCCAGGGGAAGTAAAAGATCCCACACACGGGGTAAATATGTAACATGTCGTGAACTTACAGAGTGGTGGTCTTTATCTTTAACCCACTGAGTCTAGCTCCCCGGTCGGGACTGCTCCCCGGTCGGGCGCGTGAGAGGTGCCGAGCAGGCAGTGTACGGCAGTGACGCCGTTGTTGACTCCGTACAGGGGTCTAAAGCACTAGTCGGATGGTTCAACGTACTGGAGAGGTGGTTCAATATACTGGTATGATGGTTTTATGTACGTGAATGGTGGTTCAATATATTCGTGTCGTGGCTCAATGTACAAGTTTGTTGTTTGTACAAATATTTTCAGAGTTCCACGGCTCAGTCTATAGGGGCGGGCCGCAAGTATATGCTCAATGTTTGTGAATAACCTTTACACCACTGAACAAAGTAACAAAGTATAATCACCAAAGTTTAATAATCAAGAAATCAAATATAGCATTTGCCAAGAGAGGCAATTACCGATAGGCATTTCAAATTCCCCTCTAATACCTCACACTTAAATCACCATTGCCGGCATCGACGAGAAACCATTTCACATTAAGTCTTATGCGGTAGACCTTTCTGTCTAATTATGACCAAGGGCAATTCACTATCACGGACAAACACCCCACACATCAGACACCCCACACATCAAACACCCCACACATCAAACACCCCACACATCAAACACCCCACACATCAAACACGTATAAACAAAACATTCAACATATACTTAAGTACACAGAATGGATCGGCACTGAACAATCTATCCCCTCTCGCTGATCACACGTGGGCGTTCAATCGTATGTCCAGTCAAACGACGGCCGAGTCTTTGTGTCGACGGAGGCCGCTCCGAGTATTGGTGGCCAAGGCTGGGTGACGACACGACTCGGTGGCATTTGTACCCTGGTCCTGTGTCGCCGCTGGACGGGGAAGCTCAACTTGATTCAGGCCGTCGTCACACCAAGCCTCCTTTGTCCAGCACAATTTAACGGTGTAAAAGTCCTTGCGAAGTAAACAGCACGGACGGGTCGCCTTCATCCTCACACTTACAGTATCAGAAACCCGTATATCCGTGACGAATCTCCGGTAGAACACACGTAAATTCACAACTACGTAAATGTAGACAAACACAAATCGGAGGCTCCTGATTGAGCTCAGCGAAGTCTATTATATATACGTTGTTGGGCAAAATAAATTCATATCGTAGGCGTTTCATGAAAACTATAATAGCGTTGATTGTGGCATCTGCAATAAAACAGTTGGCGGGCGTTGTTACCGGAAACAATGGTCACGACTGAATGACTACCTATCATAGACGGATTTGTGGGACTAGGGGATACGTTCGCCCTAATCAATAATATGTACAGACGCCTAGCGTCGTTGTGGTCCCTTGCCGTGTGTAATGTACCACACCCGGCACCAACCTATTTGGAATGATTAATGCTGATTCAGTCGTTCATACCATTACATTTCCCTTTACACTTAATAAAACGCACACACGCACACACGCACACACGCACACACACACACGCACACACTTACGTACGCGCGCGCACACACACACACACACACACACACACACACACACACACACACACACACACACACACACACACACACACTATCTCTCTCTCACACACACACACACACACACACACACACACACACACACACAAAACGCACGCATGCACGCACACAATAATTATTTGTCTGTGAACGAGACTACTTCGGTATGCTAGTCACGCCGTCTAGCGATCAATACGTGATTGAAAATATACGTTTTCATTAGAGCTGCAACCGTGTCAAGCGAACAAGTTGAGGTTGCAGCATATGCTATGAAATAGAATAGCTTCATTGTGCGAGCCAAGCAACTAACGTTGCCTGTTCGCAATGATGTAGAATTGTAGATATACATCATGCTCAATATGTAATTAAAAAGTATCAATTGGCTAAGGTCATATAAACATGCTGGCAATTGGACGAGCGTTCTGAGACTATGACCAAGTCGTTCTATTGATCGACATATCTCAATTTGGCCTTTCTGTGCTGCACTTCCACCTATGTTGTATTTAAAGTGCCGTAAGAGATGGTCAGTTTCTACGAATACAGTACGAGTCGCCACGACAGTTCTCAATTCAACAGTCTTGACACAAGTTTCTTCCTGGAAGGCTTATTTGTCTGTCTTAACAGCTTCGCCCATCGAGTTACTTGCACTATTAAACTTCACCAGGACACACAGGAGCAGCATATCCGAAAGATATAAGACTGGTTATCGAGGATGCTTTTCGGCACACCAACCGAACTTGGCCGAAAGCAGGCCCGACCCACATCGATGCTGTAAGAAGAACCAGTCTTGGAATCACAGATGCTGTTTATAGGATGATGATGGTATTCAATTAGAACTTAGAAAAAAGAGACGAGAGGAACTACACGTACACGATGATGTCATCGTACTGACGAAGCCATCTTGTTAAGATAGGCGAAAGTCTCTACAGTCTCTACAGGTGACGTTGGGTAAAAGTAAGATACGTTTCAAAGAGGACAACAAATCAATGAAACAAAATATATACTGATAATAGCACATTGAATATTGTTTAAACACAAAATAGACATATGATTCGTACGGATTACACGTAGGTAGTTTGGTGCTTTGGAAGGCAATCAGCTAACTATGAACAATTAATTGTATCAACAGAAATGGTAGGTAATAAAATATAGACAGCGAAGGATATAAATGAGCATAGACTACATAGCAGTAAAGGTTAAACACATGAAACGCCTACACAATAAGCCGGATAGTGCTGGGATGATATCTAAAACATTCTGAAGTTTAAATAAGTCTCAAAAAGGAGAATCCCTCGTACCCCGTTGAGGACGAGTGCTACGCCATCGAAACTGACGAAGCGAGCACACTAAATGGAAGACGAATACTCAAGGAACTGTTGTCGTTAGACTCCCCAAGGGACTCGAACTTTTGTTTGCACCGTAAAACAACCACTCGACGTTTGAACGGTCAGCGCCGTTACTTTTATTAAATGATTGCCTCAAAGCGCATTATCTTTATAACACGTATGTGTAATACACTTATCATAAAAAATTACCGGTTTGGTAATTATACTGCCGCCAGTTCACATTCAATAGTATGTTGGCAGCGTTCTTTTATAACATTTTCGTAAGTCGTTTTGTACGCGATGACACAAACAATGCATTCGTCGTCATGGAACGTGCGCAGTGGAGAATGGCAATGGGGAATCGCGAAACTGCGCAAAGTTGGGGATCACGAAACTGGTGCAGAAGAAAAAGGAGAAAATTGACCGGCCTCTCGTTTCAAAAACCTATAGTTTGTGTTTACGGCATAGAGAGCATAGATACACGTGAATATGGCACGTGGTGCCCACCAACAGTGGAGTCGGGGGGGGGGCGGCTTGACTTCGTCATCGCTCGCGCCATTTTGTGCGCGATGGCCTCGCCATGACGCAAATAACAAGTTCCGTCCGTATCAAGAGCGTTCAACATGACATTGCATATTGCACATTCCTCAACAGTAGCGCCATCCTGCATATAATCAATACTACAACTTGGTTATAAATTAAAAATGAACAGTTGCGGAGCGGTATGAAGAAATGGTTGGCTGAGCTAAGTCATTGTTCTTTGCAACTCACTACGTTGTTGCAGCAGGTAATTGATTTACGTAACATAGTTTCAAACAAAAACGAACGTTATTGTGTTTCTACACATGCTGTCAATACTGACACTATCCACAATTGCATGCAAGTGAAACTAAGATATATCTTGAACAAAATTAGGAGTTTACCAAATGAAATAAAGATGTGCAGAATTTGCCACCAAAGGTAAGTTGTACCAGTGGTGGAATGGTTAGAGGCGCCACCGCTGGGGAGCCAAGTTTGCGCCATTGCGCACCACGCGCGAAAGGAGAAGATCCTTTCGCTTTCATTCACTGATTTGATTTAATTTGGAAACAAGATGGCGCCGGTGTATGGCGACACGTTGTGGCGATGCGTGATTGTATGTGGAATTTCACTTGCTGTTTTGGCGGCTAGTACAGCTGCCTTGCACAGGCATGAGCGTGGACATTTGCTGAATATTCTGGATTCAATGCGTAAGGATTATCGACCTAATTTTTCCTCTGAGAACGTTTTTCCCGTCATCAATTCTTCTCGACCTACTTCTGAAATCCACCACGCCACGCTTCGTCGCGCTCGCAAACGGGGCAGACGAGGCTGGGCACTGTGTAGATTTCGTCGGCGCGTCTCTAGACCACCACTTCCTGTTCCTATTGTTCTCGCTAACGTGCGCTCGCTCAAGAACAAAACAGACGAACTTTTCCACCTATTGTCTTTCAAACGTGAATTCAAGGACTCTTCCATTTTGTGCTTTACTGAGACATGGCTTGACTCACTGACACCTGACGCTGCCGTTACCCCACCGGGCCACACTCTGCTTAGAGCCGACAGATCAAGCGAACTGTCGGGCAAGGAAAGGGGTGGTGGAATATGCTTCCTTGTCAATCATCGGTGGTGCAATGACTCAACTATTGTGTCCTCTTCCTTTTCTCCTGAACTTGAATCACTCACAGTAAACCGTTCTACTCGCCGAGGGAATTATCCAGTGTTGTTTTAATGGGTGCTTACATTCCGCCCGACGCGAACGCAACCAGTGCAAATAACCAGTTGACTACCCGCGTGTTGGCAGCAGAAACAACCTACCCTGATAGTGTCATCATCGAGGAACAAGCCAGAAAATTACAGACCAGTGAGTTTAACATCAGTTGTATGTAAATTACTCGAAACATTAATTAGAGACCACATGGTGGAATTCCTTGTAAAACATAATTTAATAAATACATCTCAACATGGGTTCCTAAAAGCAAGGTCATGTCTAACCAATCTCTTATGTTTTTTGGAAGAATTTACAAAGTGGGTAGATGACGGGTCACCAGTGGATGTTGTCTACTTTCAGAAAGCTTTCGATAAAGTACCACACCAAAGATTGATACTTAAACTAAAAGCCCATGGTATAGGTAATGATGTAATCAAATGGATAGAAAAGTGGCTTAAACACAGAAGACAGAGAGTAATAGTAGACGGTGAGATTTCAAACTGGAAAACGGTTTTGAGTGGGGTACCACAGGGATCAGTATTAGGCCCTGTACTGTTTTTAATATATATAAATGATCTAGAAGATGACATATCTAGTAAAGTACTCAAATTTGCAGATGACACAGAAGTATTCAGAAAGGTTACAAATGATACAGATAAACAAAGTTTACAGGATGATCTAGATAAATTAGTTAAATGGTCAGATAAATGGCAAATGTTATTAAATTTTGGGAAGTGCAAATGTATACACATAGGACATGGAAACATGGACGAAGAATATAAAATGGGGGATGCTGTACTAGGTAGAACCACACAAGAAAAGGACTTAGGAGTAACATTTAGTGCTGACATGAAAGTTTCTGAGCAATGTGGGATTGCTGCTTCAAAAGGAAATCAAATTCTAGGGCTAATTAGGAGAACTATCATGTATAAGGAGAAACAGCTAATTGTACCCCTGTACAAAGCAATAATTAGACCACATTTTGAATATTGTATTCAAGCATGGAGGCCGTATCGTAAAAAGGACATAGACAAGCTAGAAAGAATACAACGAAGAGCAACCAAAATGATTCCAGAATTGAGAGACCTTAGTTACGAAAGTCGCTTATTACAATGTGGTTTGACAACACTAGAGAACAGGAGACTAAGAGGAGACCAAATAGAAGTATTTAAAATAGTGAACGGTTTTGAGGATGTTGATAGGAATATGTTCTTCAAACTTAAAGAAGGCAGTAGAACCAGAGGACACAAAGCAGCATTAGTTAAGGAGCAGTGTAGGTTGGACATGAGAATGTACTCTTTCTCACAGAGGGTGATAAATGAATGGAACAAACTGCCAAATGATTGTGTTAATGCTAGTAGTGTGAATATGTTTAAAAATAGAATAGACAGATATTTGATAAGGGTGGACTACACATAGATGAGAAAATTGTTGGACTCTCGATAAGCCAATGGCTTCCTTGTCCACTTTGCCATCTGGAACTTGTTGTTTGGGATGGCAATCTTGTTAAATCTTGTTAAATCATCCTGGGTGACTTCAATCACACTAATCTGAAGAAAGTTCTACCCTGATACAAACAACAGGGCTCCGTTGGGTGAGTCAGATCACGCTACAGTCGTAATGATTCCTACATACCGTCAGAAGTTAAAAACAATAAAACCGACCACCAAGACAGTGAGAAAGCGGACTGCTGACTCGACGATTGCTTTGAAAGCTTGCCTTGACAGCACGGACTTGACAGCACGGACTGGCAGATTCCTGCCCCGACCTCGACGCGTACACTGACACAGTTACTGCCTACATCAGCTGGTGTGAAGAAACTTGCTACGAGAGTAGGTTAGTTACAGTATATGGCTACGACAAACCATGGTTTACCAGGGACATTAAACAGAAACTAGCCATGAAAAAATCAGCGTTCATTAGCGGCAACAGGGAAAGTTTCGGAGAGCCAAGTACGTAGTGCGCAAGGCGATTAGTTCGGCCAAGTACAAATACAAACGCAAACTTGAAAACCAATTTGCTTCCAACAACACCAGATCTGTATGGCAAGGGTTACGTCAAATTACACAGTATAAACCAGCCATTTACAACGCCGATCAGTCCTTCCCCGACCAACTAATCGACTTCTACAGGAGATTTGACAAGTTAAACACATCGCCGGAACAGCGCCCCCACCCACAGACACTCCTCTGTCACCGCCTTTCACCGTTAACGTTGCTGACGTGCGGACTTTGTTCAAGCGACTGAGTACGCGCAAGGCTTCGGGTCCTGACAACATCTCATCATATACATTCAAGAATTGCGCCGATCAGCTTGCTCCAGTATTCGCGGACATCTACAATTCATCTTTACAACAGTGCATAGTTCCAACGTGTTTTACAACTTCTGTGATTATACCTATTCCCAAGAAGGCTAAAGTCTCTACCATGAACGATTACCGTCCAGTGGCACTTACCTCAGTTGCGATGAAAGTTTTCGAACATGTTATGCTCCGTTATCTGAAATCTTCCATGGCCGGTCTATTGGATCAAACTAACAGATCTGTGGACGATGCAGTTGCCTTAGGTTTACATTATGTTATGAATCACCTGGAACAACCGAGTACTTATGCGAGGATTCTTTTCGTGGACTTTAGCTCGGCCTTTAACACCATAGTTCCTGTGAAGTTGTTTGATAAACTTGTATCTCTGAATGTGCATCCTGCCATCTGTCACTGGACTCTCAACTTTCTTCTTCATAGGCCTCAATCTGTCAAGATCAACAACTCTCTCTCCAAACCTGTTATTCTTAACACTGGTGCCCCACAAGGCTGCGTGCTTTCTCCTGTCCTTTTCACTCTCTTTACAAACGACTGTGTATCTGGTAACCATCTGTTCGCGTGGTTAAGTTCTCGGATGACACCACTGTAATTGGCTGTGTCAACAATGCTAACGAGCCTGTGTATAGAGAGGAAGTTCAAAGACTGGTTGGCTGGTGTAAGAACAACAACCTGGTATTAAACATATCCAAAACGAAGGAAATGATCATTGATTTTCGCAAAAAGAAAACACCCATCCACCCCCTTTTCATTGACGGTACCGAAGTCTTACAAGCCGACTCTGTAAAATTTTTGGGTTCGACTATTTCAAAAGATCTTTCCTGGTGTAACAACTCGATTGACATCATTAAAAAAGCACAAAAACGCATGTACTTCCTTAGACACCTCGAACGATTCGCCTTATCTCAAGCAATATTAACACGTTTCTACCGCGCAGTTATTGAAAGTGTCTTGTCATGTTCTATTACTGTCTGGTTTGGTCGTGCCAGCCAAGATGAAATTAATCAAATTGAATCAGTCGTCAAGAACGCCTCTAAACTAATCGGGTTAAATATGCCGTCCATCAGATCTCTTTATCTATCTCGCAGATTGCACAAAATCCAAACGCATTGTACAAGACGAATGTCATCCAGCCAACCATCTCTTTGAACTCCTCCCTCCGGTAAGCGCTACCGTAGCATAAAACTAAAACGACGCGATTCAACAATAGTTTCTATCCTCAAGCGCTGAGATTTTTAAACGGAGAGCCACCATAAATGTCTTGCCTCTGGCAGGTAGTTGCAATGTCGCGTTTTTAATATAATTTATTTTTTTTCTTTTAAATTTTTCATTTATTATTTTTTTATCTTGCAACCTATTATATTACTCTCGTTTGTTTTCAACTGTTCAACTGTGTTATTGGGTGCATGAGTGTATGTTTGTGCTAAAGCCACAACACTACGAATTCCTTGTACTTGCTACTTGGTAATAAAACGTATCTTATCTTATCTTATATATATATATATAAATATATATATATATATATATATATATATATATATATATATATATATATATATATATATATATATATATATATATATATATATATATTTATATATATATAAATATATATATATATATATATATATATATATATATATATATATATATATATATATATATATATATATATATATAGCATGATTGTTATCCAAAACAATACAACAAATTGCAGTTGGTGGCAATACATAGTATTGATCACGTCATAAATCGTATTAACGGAGTAAACTATATCCGGAATATGTATATGAAGGCTTTATCCGGTAAAGAAAGAAACATTTTCATTCGAAATTAACTAACAATATTGTCTTAATTAATAGTTGCTTTTTCTTAATTCTGACTGATTTGTACGATGTAAAATGTCAGGAAGGCTGGCGCTCAACCTTTTTGTTGTTCACTCACAGTCCCTCTTCTGTCGAACCAACACATCCTTGTACGTCTTGGCTGCAGTGTTGAAGTCGTCATTCGACTCCCTCACCACACGCTCAGACCCAGCGTCTTTCGCGCTGTCCTCAGCGAGCGACGCCAGTAGTATATGAGAGTTTTTGAAGGCTTAAAAATGTGCAGATTTTGGGGCTCATTCTGATTGGTTGAAATTTGAAATAGAGCGTTCTGATTGGTCGTGCGCTTATTGCCGCCAGGGGCGCCACTGCATAATACCCTATTATGTGCAGATTTTGGGGCTCTTTCTGAATTGTCGAGGGCAGTTTCACCACCAGGGGGCGCCACGAGGTAATCCCCTATTATCGCCCCTGAGGCACTGTTATGCGGTAATGTTATCACCAGAGGGCGCTACGGGTCAAACGTGTCGACGGTTCTGATTCGTCGAGAGCCGTCACGTGACCTATGACGTCACAGCTCTTCATTTGCATGTCACGTGACTGCTCTAACGAGGCTGCCATCTTGTTTTGGGACCATCTTGTTTTGGGACCATGTTGCTTTGCGGTGATATTGTCGTCAGGGGGCGCTGCTACGAATCAAACATGTCGACGGTTCTGATGGGTCGAGAGCCGTCACGTGACTTACAACGTCACAGCTCTTCGTTTACATGTCACGTGACCTCTCTATGGAGGCTGCCATGTTGTTTTGGTGCCATGTTGTTTTGCGATGATACTGTCACCAGAGGGCGCTGCTACGAGTCAAACGTGTCGACGGTACTACTGATGGGTCGAGAGCCGTCACGTGACTTACGACGTCACAGCTCCTCCCCTATTATCTAAAACGAGATTTCGGGGCGCTGTTTTGCGATGATACGATCTTCAGGGAAGCTACAGGTCAAGGTCAAAGGTCGGTGGCGAGCGTTCTGATTGGTCGAGCGTCCTATGACGTCACCTCACCAAGTTTGAATACAATTGTCAGTTAGGGTTAGGGTTAGTAACCCTAATTCTGTCGTCTGTAGTGAACCCTAATACGGACCCTGTAGGGTTAGTAACCCTAATGAAAGGTCACCGATCTTTTGTACTTATACAATTACCAGTTAGGGTTAGAGTTAGTAACCCTAATTCTATCGTCTGTAGTGAACCCTAATACGAACCCTGACCCTAACTGTAAAAGGACATGCAGTAGAACGGTTGTGATGACAGTGGCGGTTCGGATTAATACTGACGATTATGGCGCGCTTTTCGAGACGTGTCTGGGTACAGAACCGGTTCAAACCGGTTTCGTGTAGGTTTTTTCTTCCTTTCTGGAACGTTCGAACGACGTCATGGAATTTTCCACGCTCACGAAAAGAAACACGATCCCGCATTTTCACCCTGCTAGCAGAATGAAACCTAGCGGACGAAAGTTCGTGCATGCAGCGGGAGAAACGTAGCCGTGCATGTAAGCTATACGACGCATATCACATCGTTGCATTATATCGAGAACTTTTCGACGTATTTCGTTTCGCGTCGACACCTACGTATCGTCTATAATGATACTAGTCTACATAACCACCGCGAGGTCAAAAGGTCAAAAGGTCAAGGTCAACCCAGTTTTCCCGCGAAATATATCAAGACACATCGGTTTGAACCGGTTTGAACCGGTTTGAACCGGTTTGAACCGGTTTGAACCGGTTTGAACCAGATTTCCCACGAAATGTGTCCAGACACATCGATCCGGTATGTAACATGAGCTTGTGCGCTTCCATTCGTCTTGTATTTTTGGCATTGGTCAGCCACTGTTTCACATTTCACCGAAATGTGAAATGTGAAATTATTTGTTAAATGTGAAACTGTCTACGGGAAAAACCCAGAAAAAGTGCATCGTCAGCAAACTTTCAGGGTAAACTGTAGGAGGTATGGGTAAATTGTAGGAAATATGGGTAAACTGTAAGAGTTATGGGTAACCTGTAGAAATTATGGGAAAACTGTAGGAGTTATGGGTAACCTGTAGGAAATATGGGTAAACTGTAGGAGTTATGTGTAAACTGTAGGAGGTATGGGTAAACTGTAACGCTGTTGGTGGACTTTGGCTTGTGCGCTTCCAACCGTCTTGTCTTTTTTGACACTGGTCAGTCGATGTTGGTGGACTTTGGTTTGTGCGCTCCCGCTCGTCTTGTCTTTTTTGACATTGGTCAAGCGCTGTTGGCGGACTTTGGCTTCTGCGCTTCCACTCGTCTTGTCTTTTTTTGACATTGGTCAATCGTTGTTGGTGGACTTTGGCTTGTGCGCTCCCACTCTTCTTGTCTTTTTGACACTGGTCAGTCGCTGTTGGTGGACTTTGGCTTGTGTCCTTCCACTCGTCTTGTCTTTTTGACATTGGTCAGTCGCTGTTGGTGGACTTTGGCTTCTGCGCTCCCACTCGACGCTGTTGGTGGATTTTGACTTGTGCGCTTCCACTCGTCTTGTCTTTTTTGACACTGGTCAGTCGCTGTTGGTGGACTTTGACTTGTGCGCTCCCACTCGTCTTGTCTTTTTTGACATTGATCAGTCGCTATTGGTGGACTTTGGCTTGTGCGCTCCCATTCGTCTTGTCTTTTTTGACATTGGTCAGGCGCTGTTGGCGGAGTTTGACTTTTGTGCTCCCACTCGTCTTGTCTTTTTTGACACTGGTCAGTCGCTGTTGGTGGACTTTGGCTTGTGCTCTCCCACTCGTCTTGTCTTTTTTCACACTGGTCAGTCGTTGTTGGTGGAATTTGGCTTGTGCGCTTCCACTCGTCTTGTCTTTTTCACACTGGTCAGTCGGTGTTGGAGGACTTTGGCTTGTGCGCTTCCACCCGTCTTGTCTTTTTTGACACTGGTCAGTCGCTGTTAGTGGACTTTGGCTTGTGCGCTCCCACTCGTCTTGTCTTTTTTGACATTGGTCAGTCACTGTTGGTGAACTTTGGCATGTGCTCTCCCACTCGTCTTGTTTTTTTGACACTGGTCAGTCGCTGTTGGTGGACTTTGGCTTGTACGCTCCCACTCGTCTTGTCTTTTTGACATTGGTCAACCAATGTTGGTGGACTTTGATTTATGCGCTCCCACTCCTCTTGTCTTTTTCACACTGGTCAGTCAACGTATTGTAGGTCCAAAAACATACAACTTTATGTATTGCAGGTCCAAATACCTACAACTTTATGTATTGTAGATCCAAGGACCTACAACTTTATTTACTGTAGGTCCAAAGCCCTGCTACTTTATGTTTTGTAGGTTCAAGGACCTACAACTTTATGTATTGTAGATCCAAGGACCTACAACTTTATTTATTGTAGGTCCAAAAACATACATCTCTTTGTATTGTAGGTCCAAAGACCTACAACTTTATGTTTTGTGTATTCAATGACCTGCTACTTTATGTATTGTAGGTCCAAAGACCTGCTACTTTATATATTGTAGATCCAAAGACCTGCTACTTTATGTATTATAGATCGAAAGACCTGCTACTTTATGTATAATAGATCGAAAGACCTGCTACTTTATGTATTGTAGGTCCAAAAACCTACATATTTTTGTATTGTAGGTCAAAAGACCTACAACTTTATGTATTGTAGGTCCAAAGACCTGCTACTTTATGTAATGTAAGTCCAAATACCTGCTACTTTATGTATTGTAGGTCCAAAGACCTGCTACTTTATGTATTGTAGGTCCAATTGGTGACATCTTGAAGAAAACAAGACACTGTTGGTGCCACCTTGAAGAAAACAAGATACTGTTGGTGACAACTTGAAGAAAACAAGACACTGTTGGTGGCAACTTGAAGAAAACAAGACACTGTTGGTGACAACTTGAAGAAAACAAGACACTATCACACAAAATTTGAAGTAAACAAGACATTGTCATACACAACTTGAAGAAAACAAGACACTGTTGGTGACAACTTGAAGAAAACAAGACACTGTTGGTGACAACTTGAAGAAAACAAGACACTGTTGGTGAAAACTTGAAGAAAACAAGGCACTGCTGGCGAAAACTTGAAGAAAACAAGACACTGTTAGTGATAACTTGAAGAAAACAAGATACTGTTGGTGACGATTTGAAGGAAACAAGACACTGTTGGTGACAACTTGAAGAAAACAAGACACTGTTTGTGACAACTTGAAGAAAACAATACACTGTCACACAAAATTTGAAGAAAACAAGACATTGTCATACACAACTTGAAGAAAACAAGACACTGTCACACAAAATTTGAAGTAAACAAGCCATTGTCATACACTACTTGAAGAAAACAAGACACTGTTGGTGACAACTTGAAGAAAACAAGACACTGTTGGTGACAACTTGAAGAAAACAACTGCTACTTTATATATATATATATATATATATATATATATATATATATATATATATATTATAGGTCCAAAGACCTGCTACTTTATATATCGTAGGTCCAAAGACCTGCTATTTTATGCATTGTAGTTCCAAAAAAAACATACAACTTTATGTATTGTAGGTCCAAATACCTGCTACTTTATGTTTTGTGTGTTCAATGACCTACAACTTTATGTATTGGAGGTCCAAAGACCTGCTACTTTATATATTGTAGGCCCAAATACCTGCTACTTTATGTATTGTAGATCCAAAGAACTGCTACTTTATGTATTGTAGGTCCAAAGACTTGCTACTTTTTGTATTGTAGGTCAAAAGACCTACAACTTGATGTTTTGTTGGTCCAAAGACCTGCTACTTTATGTATTGTAGGTCCAAAGACCTGCTACTTTATGTATTGTAGGTCCAAAAACCTGGTACTTTATGTTTTGTAGGTCCAAGGACCTACAACTTTATGTATTGTAGGTCCAAATACGTGCTACTTTAGGTTTTGTGGGTTCAAGGACCTACAACTTTATGTATTGGAGGTCCAAAGACCTGCTACTTTATATATTGTAGGTCCAAAGACCTGCTACTTTATGTATTGTAGGTCCAAGGACCTACAATTTATGTATTGTAGGTCCAAATACCTGCTACTTAATGTTTTGTGGGTTCAAGGACCTACAACTTTATGTATTGGAGGTCCAAAGACCTGCTACTTTATGTATTGTAGGTCCAAAGACCTGCTACTTTATGTATTGTAGGTCCAAGGACCTACAACTTTATGTATTGTACGTCCAAATACCTACAACTTTATGTCGTCTTGTCTTTTTGACACTGGTCAGTTACTTTTGGTGGACAGGACAGGCGGCAGTGGCGGCGGCGGTACGGAAAAAGCCTAACCCCAAATCTAACCCTAATCCCAACCTGTTGTCGATTGTATAACCCTAGATTGCCTGTAAAAGGTGTAACCCCAACCTGTTGTCGGTTGCATAACCCTAGATAGACTGCATCGAGACAGTGCTGTTTGCACAGTCCTACCAGCTTCTTAGCGGCGACGGTACGGAAAAAGGTGTAACCCCAACCTGTTGTCGGTTGTATAACCCTAGATAGCCTGCAAAAAGGTGCAACCAATGTCAAAAAAGACAAAACGAGTGGGAGCGCACAAGTCAAAGTCCGCCAACAGCGCCTGACCAATGTCAAAAAAGACAAGACGGTTGGGAGCGCACAAGCCAAAGTCCATCAACAGCGATTGACCAGTGTCAAAAAAGACAAAACGAGTAGAAACGCACAAGCCAATGTCCACCAACAGCTACTGACCAGTGTGAAAAATACAAGACGAGTGAAAGCGCACAAGTCAAAGTCCACCAACAGTGACTGACCAGTACGAAAAAGACAAGACGAGTGGGAGCGCACAAGTCAAAGTCCACCAACAGTAACTGACCAGTGTCAAAAAGAAAAGACGAGTGGGAGCGCACAAGCCAAAGTTCACCAACAGCGACTGACCAATGTCAAAAAAAGACAAGACGAGTGGAAGCGCACAAGCCAAAGTCCACCAACACCGACTGACCAGTGTGAAAAAGACAAGACGAGTGAAAGCGCACAAATCAAAGTCCACCAACAGTGACTGACCAGTGTGAAAAAGACAAGACGGTTGGAAGCGCACAAGCCAAATTCCACCAACAGCGTTACAGTTTACCCATACCTCCTACAGTTTACACATAACTCCTACAGTTTACCCATATTTCCTACAGGTTACCCATAACTCCTACAGTTTACCCATATTTCCTACAATTTACCCATACCTCCTACAGTTTACCCTGAAAGTTTGCTGACGATGCACTTTTTCTGGGTTTTTCCCGTAGACAGTTTCACATTTAAAAAAAAATTTCACATTTCACATTTCGGTGAAATGTGAAACAGTGAAGCGCACAAGCTCATGTTACATGTCTGAACACATTTCGTGGGAAATCTGGTTCAAACCGGTTCAAACCGGTTCAAACCGATGTGCCTTGACACATTTCGCGGGAAAACTGGGTTGACCTTGACCTTTTGACCTCGCGGTGGTTATGTAGACTAGTATCATTATAGACGATACGTATGTGTCGACGCGAAACGACATACGTCGAAAAGTTCTCGATATAATGCAACGATGTGATATGCGTCGTATAGCTTACATGCACGGCTACGTTTTTCACGCTGGATGTACGAACTTTCGTCCGCTAGATTTCAGTCTGCTAGCAGGGTGAAAAGGCGTGACTTCGTTCGAATGATCCAGAAAGCGGCGGTGTTTTTTTTTTACCTTGACCTTTTGACCTTTTGACCTCGCGGTGTTTTGCAGACTCGTGGTGAAATAGGCGATACGTAGGTGTCGACGCGAAACGACATACGTCGAAAGGTTCTCGATATAATGCAACGATGCGATATGCGTCGTATAGTTTACATGCACGGCTACGTTTTTCCCGCTGCATGTACGAACTTTCGTCCGCTAGGTTTCAGTCTGCTAGCAGGGTGAATATGCGGGATCGTGTTTCTTTTCGTGAGCGTGGAAAATTCCATGACGTCGTTCGAACGTTCCAGAAAGGAAGAAAAAACCTACACGAAACCGGTTTGAACCGGTTCTGTACCCAGACACGTCTCGAAAAGCGCGCCATAATCGTCAGTATTAATCCGAACCGCCACTGTCATCACAACCGTTCTACTGCATGTCCTTTTAGAGTTAGGGTCAGGGTTCGTATTAGGGTTCACTACAGACGATAGAATTAGGGTTACTAACTCTAACCCTAACTGATAATTGTATAAGTACAAAAGATCGGTGACCTTTGACCTTTCATTAGGGTTACTAACCCTCCAGGGTCCGTATTAGGGTTCACTACAGACGACAGAATTAGGGTTACTAACACTA